>JAGKTI010023471.1:0-10527 GCA_018397915.1 Birgus latro
TCTCTCTCTCTCTCTCTCTCTCTCTCTCTCTCTCTCTCTCTCTCTCTGTCTGTCTGTCTGTCTGTCTTTGCTTAGCGCCATTTTTGCTTAAGGGTGGAGTTAGTGGTGATGCACAGCCACTGGAAGGTTATCACAGCTTGAGCTGTGGCTCGCAATCTGCAAGTTTAAAATAGTGACAGGATACACAAAACCCACAAATACAAGTCATTTGCATTGAGAAACAAAATTACTCCCAGTCATGTGAATATGGGAGAACACAGTTCATTACTTTAACACAAGAGTAATGCAACCAAGGCAATTGTTATACTACAGTGTCTCCCACTAAAAAGAAACAAAACATGAACAGCCTCCCAACATTGCAGAGAATGCTTGAGTAACACCCTTTCTCCTCCACTCAACTCTGCACTTCACAAAAGCATTGTATAACACATATCCACCACAGACATTCAGAAACTTCAGCCAAACAGCATCCTTCATAAACCACCACTAGATATCTACCCCTCGGGTACTCAGTTCAGGGAGACTTGATTGCGCTTAACCAGACTGCTGTGTGAAAGCATTGACACAGGTGGGTGGCTCTGAAGTCTAGTTATGCAGATGCCCCTGAACTCCCTCCCTTTCCTCTAAAAGGGGAATGGTGGACTGTAGGAGAGGGGCAACTTCAGTCCGCAATCTGCTGGGTTCAAATGCAAACGAACGTGGGATTACCGATACAACTACCACTACTTATACCAACAAAATATAATTCAGAAAAACCCTCTGTGCCCATAGTACAGTGCAGCCCTCACATCACTCCATGCTTACCTCATGCACCGCACTATCAAAACAGACAGTCCTTCAGTGTACTTTCAACAAAATAATCTTGTGGGGCACCTCAGTTGAAGTGGGTGGTTTCCTGCTGCCCATTGGGTTCACATCCAGATGAGGCTGGGGCTGCAGCTATGACTACTTCAATGTATCTTAAAGTTTGACCTTCCAGCTAAAACACAATATAGTTGGATCTCGATTTCATAATATGTAGGACTAGAGAAATGTGCATATAGTATGAGCAAATTAACACATGCCAGAATTGTGAAGAAAACTCATGAGAGATTTACTGGTATGACTTCATCATCTATAAAGGTTTGCATCTTAGACATTACTTCTAAGTAAGATATATTTATGACATGTTTTAAGCACCCCATCACTTTACTCTTTTCTAAAAGAGTAAAGTAATGGTTATTGAGAGGGAAGGTGACTCCCAGTGCGATATTATAGTGACTGGAATTGGTGAGAGAGGTCAAATACCTAGGTACAGTGATAGAAAGGAGAGGAAAATGTGCAAAAGAAGTGAAAAGTAAAGTGACACAAGGAAGGAAAGTAGCTGGTGCAATGAAGGCCTTGATAAGAAACAGAGGCTTGAGTGTTGCAGCTGCATGAGGCTTACATGAAGGAGTGTTAGTGCCAACTTTAACATATGGCATGAAACTATGGTGTGGCATGAAAATGAAAAGTCAAGAGTAGAGCAGTGGAGATGGGACTGCTGAGGGATGTATGTGGAGTACAATGAGTGGATGGGATACAAAATAATGCGATTTGTGAAAGTTACGGAGTGAGGAAGTCAGTGGACACCAGAATCGAAGAGAGTGTACTGAGATGGTATGGTCATGTGGAGAGAATGAATAACAATAGAGTGATGAAAAAGGTATATCTGAGCGAATTTGAAGAAGGGAGGAGGCAAGGTAGGCCAAGGAGAAGGTGGAGAGATAGGGTGGATGAGTGTATGAGGAAGAGAAGTTTGGAAGTCGGTGAAGCTAGGGAACTGACAAGAAATTGAGCTGGCTGGATGAATACTGTGAGGAGAAGTGCATGATCAGGGATTTGGCACCCCTTTCTAATGTGGCAGTGTCTGGATTGACTCTATCTGATATGTTTATGTGAAGCTATAGAACGTGGTGAATGTTTTTGGCGTATCCGATAGAGCCAGGATTCCGGGGGCTTGAATGATGAGTGAATGGAAGCATGGCCCATTTGATTGGGCAAATTTGGGCTGTCTGGACATTGCTTCTCCTCACCCTGCCCGAGGGGTGGGAAAAGTGGTCTGGATGATGATGATGATGATTTTAGCACCCTCAGTATCTTGTACAACAGTGGTTGCAAACAACCTTTGTGGTTATACTTCCATTAACTAATCATTTGTAGTGACCATGTATTCCAAAACTGTTGATACACCAACCATTTTCATAGACGTGTCTTGAAACAGGTTTCCTAATTAAGTGAAAAGTGATACACATATCTGGCTGGTGAGTATGTAGCATTTCAGCAGTGTTTCAGATGAAATATTAAGTATCAACATGACAGGATAGTGGCTGACAGCAGAGTAGGTGATTTAGCTCATCAACAGTCCTTGGGAAATCCATTTTAAGATCTCCATGGAGAGGGTGTCTAGGGTAATGTCTAGTATCTCACACATTCTTGGCTCTGGATGCACAGTACAAGTGATCGAGTCATCTTACTGTTTATGAATAATTGTCATCATGTCAGTTTATTGTCTTAAAAACATTTGATGCAGAATGAATAGTAGCATATCACCTATACTGTAATAGATTCAATAAGTCATCCTACATAGTGAGAGTACAGTAATTCTTTATAAAAGCATCCAAATACTGGGAAAACATATTTAGGAAACAGTACTGTATTTAGTTTTTGCTTGGCCCAGCAGCAAGAATACATGTTTGCTAAGTAAATTTGAAACTTTTCCTCAGCCATCCATAATAAATGATGAAAGTAAATATTTATATACACTGTACTACTTAGGAACTTGAATTTGAAAAAGTACATAGCCTGTTTGATGTCACAGGAGCCAGTTACGTAACACACAATAAGATCGCATATGCAGATGCATTAACCCATACTAGAACACAGTACACCATGGAGCATCCGTGGACATGCTTGTTTCACTTTTAACTTACATGCCTTGTAATATAGCCACCTGGGAGGGAAATGACTTTTTTTTTTTTTTTAAGGGTGCCAGGCACTGCTTTGTACAGTTTTGTGTGTGAGTGTGTCTGTTGTTATAGTACTATAACACTTTCAAGTAATGATAATGTATAGTGTTTCAGCACATGATATGTTGATGTAGGCTTCCAGCTAATATAAGAATGGCATGCATTGTCTTCATAATTCACCTTCAGCACAATTTTTACAATGAAGGTTAAATAACTCAATCAGCTAGCTGAGAATACTCATAAACTCAGACATTTAAAATATACAGATAGAAGCAAGCATCACCACAACCTCAAAGAGATGTGATCTCATTTTTTTCCTGAATGTGATAATGAAAAATGAAGAGGTCATTTTTTGATGATGAAAAAAAGGGGAGGATTTGTGGTGAAAGAAAGAAAGATATTGAGAGTAAGAATGTGAAAAAAAAAAAAAGAAGAAAAGTGAAGAAAACTGATTACAATCTACTTTGAAAATATGAAAGTATTTTGTAAAGATGCAGAAATGTAAGATTGAGTACAAAAAAAGCTTTGAGAAAGTCAGGGGTGCAAGTGAGAGAATGCTGACATTTAGAAGAAAAGTAAAGAGCAAATGGGCAGACTGTTTTGAAAAACTTATGAATGGGAATTATGAGAGTAGAGCAGTGGTAAACATGGTAGATTTTGGTTGTACTCTATGGAGAAAACTGTGTTGGCTGAAAATATGATACTGGCTGACATGAAGAATGCTTTGTAAAGGTTGAAGAATTAGATGGCAGTAGATGTTAGCCAGGGATTTGTGGGATGTTGTGGAGGGAGTGGAATGCAAATTTGCTTGTAAACCTGGATGAATGAACTTGTACCAGTGTAGTAAAAACAGGTTGTGATTTTGCTGTTATAGAAAGGGAAGGTGACTGGAGTGAATGCAAAATGTAATATCAGAAAAGTTTGCTGGTGTTGTAGAGAAGGTATATGGAAGAATGATGATAAATAAGGAAAGAAAGATATCAGAATGTTTGGTGAGTGATAAACACAGTGGTTTTAGAAGTGGTAGAGAATGTGTTGAGAAATCAAGGGAGGTTAGGTATTTACGACATGGATCTGGAAATTGAAAAAGTGCAGAGAGAAGGATTATATTTTTTGTACCGGGTGTGTTTGATGATAGTGATGTGTAAGAACAGGTGGTTGTATAAATGTGTGGATCAGTACCAGCAATATCAGGGTTGAAATAAGGATGCATGATGTCCCCATGGTGGTTCAGTATACAGTATATGGAATGGGATTATGAGAGATGTCAGAATTATGAGTTGTGACAAGGGGTAGGGCTGGCGATGAATGGCATAATGCTGTTGATTCTGCGCTGCCCGGTTATTGTGAACAGGTACTTTGCAGATTGGTTCAGATTTGTCTGTGTAAGTGGCTTTATTTGAAAGTACTGTATATGTAATTAAGAGTAAATCAAATCTTAAGGGAAAAAAGTGACTATTGCTATGAAGTTTAGGACCAAGTATAAAGGTTGCAAGAGGACTGTATAAAGATTGCAAAGTTGAGGACCAAGTATAAAGGTTGCATGAGGACTATATAAAGATCGCTTAGTTGAGGACCAAGTATAAAGGTTGCAAGAGGATTATATAAAGATCGCATAGTTCTCAAATGTACTTGCGTGAGACTTTTTTGTGTCATAGTTATGGAATAGTTTGTGTGTGAACGTTAGAAATTGGACTTTATGTAAAGTTTGGAGACATAGATTAAATGGGATAAGAAATAGGGATATTTGTGGAAGATGAGGAAGGAATTCTGTTGATAAGGCAGAAGAGGGTTTACTTAGTTAATAAGGTCATATCGAGAGAACGGATGTAGACAAGGTAGTGCAAAGGGTATATGTGAGTGAATTTGAACTTGGAATCAAAATGGATGGTAAAATACATATGGAAAATTACATTGCAAGGGTTTGGCACCCCATTTATTACATGGTAGTTGCTGGAATACTGCATCCCAAGGAGATATGTAAAATGCATCAGGAAAGAAAAAATGCTAAATGTTTAACTGTGAAATGAAGCATGGATTAAATACTTGAAATCTCTCTAAAAGAATGTGTACCCCATTTCACAGGGCATGCTGATTGATAGTTTTTCTCTTCTTATGTGCTTGCTCTTCTTTAGTTTGTAGAACATACCTCTCTTCATGCATTAAGTAGGAAGTAGGATTGTTATTCTACACTCAAAACCTGCTACAGCACACCCTTGTTTTGCGATGAGGATGCATTTGAATAAATTCTTTGCATAACCATTTGTTGTATATAACATGGGTTCAATGGGGATACTTTTGTGGCCAATGGTCACCCACCTAACAAAACTAAAAACAAATTTCCAGCTCACCTAAGCTCTTTCTTATTTCACTTTACTGCACTTTACTTGCTGCTTACCATCAAAAATAAAAGTAAAAACAAGTTCCAACTCATTTAAACTGGTAGTTATTTAACCTCACCACACTTACTTGCTGGTTGAACTCCAACACCACACTTTTGTTCCATCACTGATATGACACACCTAATAGTGATGAATGCTAATGCCATATTGGATTAACAGATGACTGTAGGCCTGCTTGAGTTCTGTTGTATAAACAAAAATAGTGATCATACGTTGACCAGTGAGGCTTCAGGCAGGATCATAATCATCGTATAAGTGAAAATTCTGTCGGTTATCAAAATTCCTACCTTCTCATCACTGTACACCCATACCCTGATTTCCGGCAGTGTTGTGTACCAGTGGGAGTGTTTTATCAGCGAGTATGTTGGATATCAAAGCAGTTTTCCCCTTAAGATACTGAAGAAAAACCAGAGGTGTTCCAGGCCAAATCTCATATACTTTACTCAATCAATAGAGACTGACACAGAAACACCATAGGTAGTGTTATTATCCTCGTAAACAACACTATTGCTAAAAAATGAGACATCAACCATCACATGCAGGAAGGTAAGGTGGGTGGGACATGCGTGTGAGATGCTTCACGGCAACTGACAAGTGACAAACAAGCAGCTGCTCGCCAAGTGAGGATGGGGGTGGGGGTGGGGTGGGAAGGGAGACAGACAAGGATGGGAGAGGGTGGGGGGACTGGAGGAAGACAAGTGGGGGGTGGGGAGGGTGGGGGAATGGGAAGTGAGACAAGCAAGAGTGGAAGAGGGTGGGGGGACAGGGAGGGAGACAGGAAAGCCAAACTGCCCTACTACCCCCTCCCCACCCAGTCTCTCTCTCTCTCTCTCTAAACTGCCCCCTTCCCACCCAGTCTCTCTCTCTCTCTCTCTCTCTCTCTCTCTCTCTCTCTCTCTCTCTCACACACACACACACACACACTTGGGAGACAAGCTGGGGTGGAGGAGGGTGGGGGGACAGGGAGTTAGACAGCTGGGGTGGAGGAGGGTGGGGGGACAGGGAGTTAGACAACTGGGGTGGGGGAGGGGGGGGGCAGACAAAGAGGGAGACACATCTGGCAGTACTGAGCGTGGTGGGGGATGGAGGACGGATGGGGGAGAAGAGAGGGGATGGAGGGAGGACAGGGAGAGCCGTGAGCACCACCTCATCCCGTTCAGACATGCTTGTTTCAAACCTAAGGAGGGGTGGAGTATTCGGACTAGCGAATTGATGGCTATTCGGATTGTGGGAATATTTCCCCATTTCTTTTGTACAGTCAAGAGAAATCGTTGGTTATCGATGCGTTGAAATTGGGGTATGGGTGTATTAGCAGTTCATTGCATTCCAGTTATTCGTATAACGTGAGTGCTGTATACAGTTTGGTTACATTTGTGGAAAACAGATCAGATAACAATTGACTGTACATCGTTTGTAGGGATCATAGTGATTGTAGAAGCAAAAATAGTGATCTTATTAAAAAAAAAAAAGTTTTGTACAGGATCATAGTAATCGTATATCAAAAAATGGGTGCTGAATGGTAAGATAGTACAGTATGAGCAAGCAGTCGCATAATGGGAGATCACATAGCAGGATTTTAGTGTACACAAGCCTCTCCTAAATGTATATAATTTGTGCAACATAGTAGTACCATCAAACACATAGTGTTCATTGAGAAAATTGCTGTACTGAAATATATAACTGTACAATATGCCATTTATTGTAAGAGTGTAGTAAAGAGAGGAATATTTACAGTATTTGCTTGTAAAAGTGAGTTGTTGATAAGTAAAAGTTGGATGCAGCAGAGTTACAAGCCAAATGGTTTCCTGTACACCAGGAAACCATTTACTACACTGTGTGATAACCATGTAACCAAATAATGACATCTGGTGGTTTAGTGGGCACTTAAGGCTCTCCAAATCTGATTGAGCCAGTGCAGGTTTATATCCAATGGGGTGGTTGGGGTTTATTGCTCATGTAATGCAACTTAGATGAGTGAGGCTGGTCACTCTCAACTTAAATGTCAGGACCAACTTCCCTAGTGCTGGGCTTCTGTGCTCCTCGTGGGGCAACTCTGGAGGAGATGAATGAATGAAATTATTTTATTTTTAATATTTATTTTTATTTTATTTATGAGACTGACAATAGATTGAGCTGGCTGGATGAATGTTGTTAGAAGAAGGGATTTGGCACCTCATTTCAACATGACACCGTCTGGGTTGACTCTGTCAGATACATTTATGTAAAGCTACAGGATGTGGTGAAGGTTTTTGGCGTATCAGATAGATCCAGGATTCCGAGGGCTTAAATGATGAGTGAATGGAAGCGTGGCCCATTGGATTGGGCAAACTTGGGCTGCCTGGACGTGAAAGAGGTCTGGATGATGATGATTATTTGTTTTTTCTTGTATAGTATTGAGAAGGTACTCATGATTTTAACCTGATTACTTTCTTTCTGCAGTGGGTTTGAAGCGGCAACTGGCAGTGAACCTAGAGAACACACTGGGTGAGGGGAAACGGCACTGCCCTGACAACCCTGCCAAACGCTTCCAGTCCATCAATTCCTACCCCTCTGAGGCTATTGATCTCAGTAACACCAGTAAGCTACCATGGGTGTTTGTTAGTTCATGAGCAAGATTGCTGTTTTATCTCAAATGAGCTTCTCCCACCTTGTGTTGTGATATACTTGTATTGCACACTACTGTGCTTACATGGAGTCTTTTCTTCTACTGTCACTTTACATCTCGCTTCATATCTCTTCCCTAAGTTTACTCAGCTCTCTGCTTTAGCTTAAGTGTAATTTTATTAAACTTATTTGTTATGGTACTTGTCCAGTATACAGTTAACAACACTTGTACTGTATTATGGTACAGTTCCATAACTAGGAAATGATGGGAGAGGTAGCCAGTGCTCATTTCAAGAAGCTTAGTTGTCACTACAGAGCAACCCTTTGTAAATATTTGTAAAATGGTTTAAATATAAGTGGCAGAATATGGTTTGTAACTATTTATTTCTACACTGTGAAGAAAGTGAAACCTATTTGTACAGTAATTATATACTACTTGTTATTTTAATATCTTATGTAATTACAGTATAAGTTTTTGTTAAGTTTAACTGTTTAGATTTTGTACCTCAGTGTAGTTGTAATTATCGTGCTTTACCATCTGATCTAATTAGTCCTTGTGCTCAAGCAGCTGTCTTTCAGGAAACTACTCATATTGAAGTGGTGAAGTAAATAAAGAGTTAATTCAGCATGAACTTGTTTCACTTCTCACCACAGTCCCATATTCTGTCCACCTAGAAGTTGATATAAAATAGTTGAACCAGTGTTGAACTGTAGCATTTGACAACTGCTTTTTTTTAGGGTATCAGTTCTTGGCATTATGTATGGTATATACCATACAGCAGGATAATTGTTCCTGTATTTTGCTGCTTTTTTCACTAATTGTTTACCTCACAGAAACTACTTGTGGTGTGCTTCAGTTTATTGCCTCAAGTTATAGGTATACGTATGAGGAAGTATTAGTAAGGGAAAACATGGTGGTGCATTTGCCCCATGCTTTGGGGCAGTTGTGCCAGTTTGTGTAAAATCAAAGTAATTTCGTGCATAAATGCTGTTTGTCAGTAGCATTTGAGCCTTCAAAGAAACATTGTGAGATATCAGAAAGTCATACAGCGCTGAGAACAGAAAATTGTGAAATATTTGAAAGTCATGTAGCATACTGAGAATCAACGTTAAAAATAATGAAAATTTATTAACAGCATCAAAGTATGCAAAATTTAGCATACAGTGAGACTCTTGGCACCAAAAATATCTTTAGAAATGAGCCCTTGTCACACTCTCATGTTTCATTTCGTTACAGTTTGCACTCTAGATTAGACATCAATGTCTGGGGCTTCTGGCTCCTTGAAAGTCAGAAACCCATGGTGCACTTTCTATAATTCTGTTTTATGAAAAAAGCAAACATCCCATGGAGTGTTTTGTGGCTCGGTCAAGTTCTGTAACACACCTACAGTATATAATGATAGTCTCTGCCATGGCCATTGCACATTAGAACATAATCACTCTCTTTCCATTCTGCAGTTGGAGCATTTAAGTCCTCACCATCTTATTGGCTACTGCTTGAATTTACCTGTAAATGAACAAAGTACACTAGTTATTTGTTTTCAGTAGATGAAATGTGTCACAATTATAATTTCTGTTATATACATTAATATCTTGGTCACAGTTACCCCATGCAACCTTGGTGCAGTTGCCCAGCTGGTGCATATGAGGGACTACACGCTATATGCTCAAAGCTATAAATTCACTTGATTGCTGTAAAATACCTTATACTGTCCACAGTTACTGACAGCATTATGAAGTGTGCTGGTAGCTTTATTCATTTATCACCAAACCTTAATGTTTCCAGCATGATTTCTTTGTAGGTAATTGATTCAGAAATACACATTTTCCTTTAAAAAGAGTACATGGCAATCATGTTAACATGATGAAATTTAGGAATTATGTAGAACTTTGAGTAATGCATAAATTCCAGATAGTTATATTTCAATAAGTACTACAGTATATACTTTGGCAACCACTTGTATAATGGATGCTTTGAGGTAGTTGGCACAATCACCTCAGACTTGGTGCGATTACTCCACCGCACAGTACAGTGATCCCTTGGTTATTGCGCACTTGGTTATTGTGGTTTTCGCCATCACTGCAGGATGAAAATCTGCATTCCTGCCATTTCTGTGTACCTATATACAGATATATATATATACTTTAGTTTTATGCCATGTCCCCTTTTGTTGATTAGGGCTAAGATGTTGCCCCTAGGTAGAGGACTTTGGTTTTGGAGCATGTAGCACTTTACGACTGGATTCCCTTCCTGATGTCGACTGTGACCCATGGACGGACTCGAACCTCTTACCCTTTGGTCAGAGCACTCTAACCCACTGAGCCACGGCTGTTACAACCAGCTAGGTGGCAGGAGAGCGATACCTCTCTTGGCAGGGCAGCCTTTCCAGGCGCGGTGCAAACTCACAATTCTTCAGTCCCGAGTCAGGTGCTCTACCACTGAGCTAACGTGCCCTCAGTGGAGTCGTCTTCACGCCATGAGGGTCAAACCCTGGTTCTTAGAAACCTATCCTGACTCCTGTGTTGGCTGTAAG
>JAGKTI010023472.1:0-14792 GCA_018397915.1 Birgus latro
ACTGGAACTCATATGAGGCCCGTCAGCACATGGCCTGTGCAGACCATTGTGTCTCATATGAACAGATTTTGAATTTGGCTCTCTGCTATCTTGTTCTTGTTCTTTTTGGAAAGAACAATTTTTCGGGATTCTGGCCTTTGGCTCCTTCTTTCTTGCATAAAACCAGCAAAAGTTAATGAAAATCTCCTATGCTTTAATAAAGATAAATGACAGCTATGGGTCTATAATCAGAGGGATCA
The DNA here is from genome assembly GCA_018397915.1 of Birgus latro. Classification (NCBI taxonomy): domain Eukaryota; kingdom Metazoa; phylum Arthropoda; class Malacostraca; order Decapoda; family Coenobitidae; genus Birgus; species Birgus latro. The sequence continues at coordinate 240 of JAGKTI010023472.1, forward strand.
GAGGGACTTCCTTTCTTTGGAATTGGGTGGGCATTGACTTATATTCCCAGAATAAGGGAATGAAAATGTAATTATACACCGTCTGAATAATTTAGCTAGAACAGGAGCAAGTTCTGGGGAACACTATTTTCAAAACTTTTTGAGGAATTTCATCTGGACCTGGAGTGAGTGTATTTAGTCTGTACGTACAGTGGAGCAATTTCTGGTGACTCAGGTTCAAACACAGAAACGTTCTGCCTGACTACCTGTTAGTACTTGTCCACACATATGCTGGAACAATTGCTGACAACATGTAAACAACACAATGACATACAGTCTGCAAACACGCTCTGAACAGCAGCATCTAGATAATGCTGGTAGCATCATGACGATGCCTCAGTTTCCTCGTACTGACACACTATCACATCGACTCTATTGTCAATAAGTTGAATGCTGCACTGAAACTTGCATACATCTGTCTAAATACTGTTGCATTCATGTATTCAAACATGCTGCCAGCTGTGTTGTCAACACATGGTCGAGGACATGTTGTGTGGACTCGCTGTCAGGGAACAAGGTATATTTACTCAGAATATTTTCTGTAAAATGTTATTATTTTGTTTGGGTGTTACATTTGTATGGTACTGTATAAATTTTGGATACGTTTTTCCTGTGAGATCGTGAATGTCAGAAATTCGAACTAATTTGTTCAATTATGAATGCGGTTTCGCTTAGCCAAACTAGTCAGAAGTTCGGGTTTGTTTCGTTCACTTGTGAACGCGGCTTTGCATAGCCGAACTCGGAGAGATTTGTCTGAATAGATTCTCACTCTAACTTCTGACACCACTTGGTCAAGATGAGGTTGCAATGATTGGTTTTACGATATTTATGCATATACTAGAATTTAGCAATTATGTTTAGGAATTTGTTACAAGGGTCCAGGTGCCATGAGGCAATAATGAAAGGATGAAGTGCAAAATATTTTGTAGTACAACGGGATTGATTTTGTGAATTGCTTGTCCCCTAGGCAGGACTCAACCACCAGCAAGGGCCAGTTTGTGGGGACGTCATCATTTTCTTTATATTCTTCATTAATTTACGGATGTACCATACTACCTTGTCAGGTTGAACATGCCAAAGACACACCTTGACCCCAGTCACATCAGTGAATCCAAGATACCAGTGTCCAGTTCCTAAAGTGGAGTGAGTGCCCCAAGGAATTACAGAGTCTCTAACCTACGTTCGAGGTAAGGTGCGACTACTCTGGTATTTTGAGATCTATATCTGAGTGAAAATTCATAGTATTTGGCCTCCAGCCAAGATCTTGAACAGTGCTAGGCCCAAGTGCCTAAGGGCTTATGAACAGGGGTGAGGTAGGATTTATATCCGGTGTATTAAATTTCTAATGTGTATTTTAATGTACTATTTTTGCCATGTAAATAAATCTGGGTATAGATCTTGGAGTCTTCATGTTTCCTCTTTCTGGATCAGATGATAGCCGCAAAGAACACCCGCTCAGCTATTACTGACACTCATCCAAAGGTAGAAGTTGTGGAAACGTACTGGCAAGAATGTTAACTCTTCCACAAGGGTCATCAACAGTGTTTCCATCTGAAGATTTTATTTAGGGAATGGGTGAGGTTTGTTATAGTTACTGTTAAAAGAACTGAGGGTTTATCAGAAGATTTTTTTGGGTACTACGATTGTATAATAGTTTGAATGCTTGGTTGTGAAGAAAGTTTGATCTGGCAGGATTAATTATTGCTCTTGTCTGGTCTCTATCAATTTTAAAGTGATTGAGAGATTCAGTATTTTTAGTTATTTCAAGGAATATTTATGTGCTAAAGACTTTGGGGGTCATTCCTCAGTCATACTTGCTGTTGAATCATTCAGGTGAGTCCCATCTTTATCAAAATTATTGGCCCATGCCAACTTCATCAAGTTATTAATGTGGAACATTGTAGAATTCATGTCGGTGAAGATGAAAGAATGTAATGGAATATCAGCTACATAATTTATAAATCCATCTCAGTCTGCCCTATCAAAGTGTCATCTGGTCACCGTGACAGGTTTACAGCGGGGAGGTTTGGGCAATTGTCGAATGAGGCTTTGATCAGAATGTTGTCCGAAGATTCGGGTTATTTGTCAGGAGCATGTCCAAGAGAGGCACTCTGGCCAGGATTTTTTTTGGGGGGTGGGGTTGGTTGGTTATTTTACCACTTGCCTGAGATTAAGCGAGTCAGCAAACTGCTCTCATTTGAGACAGTGTCGTCTGTCTTGGCAGAATCCAGTAACCATTCCTGATTATGGACGTTAAGTTCTCCGATCACGGAAATTTCAGTGGTAACTGTTAGGTTAAGGTTGGTCGACCGTGTGGATATGGAGTCAAACACACTAAATTCCGATGGGGAATTGGGGAAGCAGTACACTACGCAGTATTTGGTAAGGTTAAGGAAATTTAGTTTGCTTAATGTTACTGTAATTAGGATAAGTTAATTAGGTTCATGAGGGAAAATGCATCCAAGAGGAACATAGGTTAGTTGAGGAAAATTAGTCAATGGCTTGAAACGAGGTCTATGGAGGAAAATAGGTGTTTGGAGAGAGAACCCACAGGGTGTGTAGTCAAAGAGTGATTAGTATCCATTAATTAATAAATTATCCTAATTGTCCCGAAATTTTTGCCGAAAATGGTTGATTTCTTTGACAACTGGGTGCATGTTGGATGTATATCCTGTTACTTTTGGCAACTCTTTGTAGTAAAAATAATTGTAGCCCTTGAACATTTCCCTAGAGTATGAGGTGGGAGCCTATGTGTTCATCTCTTGTATCCTTCACCACACTTCCACCATTTACGAGCCACTATAACCCATTCAGATGAAATTGTAAAGTATACATTAGATTGTTGTTTTAATAGTATGAATGTGGGTACTGTTTTAGAACAAAGCCAGAGCAATCCGAGACTGCAAACCTCTGCCAAGGCTGAACACTCCCCCATTTTTTAACATTCTGGAATACCAAATTCGGAATGTTTCTCGGATCCAGATCAGACTTGGCTACATGGTAGATCTTATGAACATGCTATCTTGTAATTTTTGTGCAAGCATTGTAGACATTATTTATCAAGTTGCAAGCAAAAATTTTGAAATTGCAGTTGCAAAAAATCCTTAAAACATTTACCGGATCCGGATGATGATTCGGATCAACACCAAAATCTAACTGACTGTTCCGTCTGCCAAACCCTACCGCTCAAAAAAAAAAAAAAAAAAAAATCAGCAAAATCTATTCATGACTTTTTGAGTAATCCTGCTAACAGACAAGCAAACCAACACCGGCAAAAACATAACCTCCTTGGTGGAGCTAGTAATTGCACAGATGAACATAAGGCTGATTGTTCGTGCTGTCAAATTTGGTGGTGGGGCAGAGGGAAAGAGAGAGGTATGATGTGATTTGATGCTGGCATGCACTGAATATATGTATTAACGTTTGTTGGGGTAATCTCGTAATTATAATCCATCAGCTCATAGTACCATCAATTCCATAGGGGGGCGTCACCTTGACGCTGTGGCGGGGCTTGAAACGTGGCTGGCAGTGCCACCTACTGTGGAGGCTTCCCTACCATTGTAGGGGTTGGCATCTGTTTGCATCATAGACCAAGTACCCACTACATCAATGGTGGAGGAGGCCTGCTGGTGATGTTAGTCCCTGCCCATTTGCCATCTAGGACGGGACTGTTGCCTCCCCACGTTTTTGCCATGTGTGGCGTCCCGTATTGCTGGGAGACGGGAGTCCTGGAGGTTGAGTGATGCTGCATGCTGCGCCCTGCAGCTAGTAATACTCCTCTTTAGCCCCTTATTCTGGCTAGACAGGCAGCCTGGTTAGGGCAAACCTGGTCATTCGGCTGGTCATGCGTTGGCTAGGTTCAAGTGGGCACTGGGGGGCCTGGAGGATCCTATCATCCTGGAGTCGCCCTTATCTGAGTCTCCCAGTGGTTACCTGAGTATACACTCCCGCTACCTCTGGGGTCGCCAGTGGTGTTGTCCCTAGCATATGACCTCCCCTTGTTGGGCTCCGTGGTGGGGAAATTAAGTTCGTTCTCTTGTATTGTTGATTCAGAAAAAAAAAAATGGTTGACGACTCTGGCTTTGTCCCCGGACACTCTCATATTGCCACCTTGGAGCCTTACCAGGCCCCTGGAGAATGTCCTCTGCCCCATCACTCAGGTGAGACTGGGAGACGTTCACGGCCAGCTCTGGGGTTGAGCTTTGACGATGCAATGCCCACAATGTATTTGCAGCATCTAGTGGTGAATCCCTCTTTGGGTGGATCAGTGCTAGAAATGGATATTTTTGACTTGCATCGTGCTATTGTTCCTGCTTGAGGGAGGAAACCTAGAATACTCAGGGTGCGGGAAGCATCCTTCTTGAGGTGACCTCCCCAGAGGAGAGTTCCCGGTTGATGGCTCTGACTTCGGTTTCTAGTGCCAGTGTTCCCTGTGTCCCACATGCAACCAAAGCAGGGGAGTAGTAGTTTCGCGTGATCTCCTTTGATACTCAGAGGAAAACTGTTGAAGGAACTGAGGTCGTAAGGTAAACTGTTGGAGGAACTGAGGTCGTAAGGTAAACTGTTGGAGGAACTGAGGTCGTAAGGTGTGGTGAAGGTTGAGCACCTTCAGAAGAAGATACATGGCGTTTTGACCCCGACTCCGACCTTGTTCCTGACTTCTGACAGATTAACGTTGCCAACAACTGTGAAATTGTCATGGCAAATCACTTTCTGTGAAGCTGTACGTGCCTACCCCAAAGCACTGTTTCCACTATCAGGATTACGGGCATGTTTGTAGACATTGTATTGGCACTAGTATATATCTCATAACACAATGTACAGGATACAGTGTCTGCTGGAGACATACACAGCTTCGCACTAGGAATGTAAATCCACATAATGTCCCAGACCATCAAGAATCCGTAACAGTATCTCAAAGAATCTCTTAGTCCAGACGACAAAGAATTTCATGACGTATCCAAACATGTGGAGTAACCAGCCCTAGTCGGTTAGTCTACGTGAATGGAAGTCTATTAGACACTACATCACACACACACATCCTCTCCAAGCTGTATATAATGTCGGAGAGCTTCCCTTCAGGTCAGAAGTGGTTAGAAAAGGCCCAAGAACACAATCAGGGCAGAGGCAGGAGATAAGGTCACCTAGGAGGCGTTTCCATCGTGTTGTGTTAAGCTGTAAATCACAATTCGATATAACTGTACAATAAACTCCACAACCCCAGAGTTGGTCTGTAACTCATTTCACATGATACACAAAGGAGGAAGATAAGGGAGACAGAGAGAGACTTGCCCATTCACTCTAGCCGACGACACACCATTTTACTAAACAGCGACAAGTTCGAGCCATACTACGTCTCACAACTTTATTCTGGCAGTGCTCCGATGATCTGCAACCGACCTCCCTATCTCCCTACAAGAACCTACAACCACGCTATCGAGATTGGCGGCAGCGGTGAACAACGGCAAAATACTACAAACTACGCTATTGAGATTGGGGGCCGCGAACGTACGAACCATTGCCTACGAGCCTACAAGTCTACAAGCCTATAGGCCTACAAATCAAGAAGTCAATGAGCATTGAATCAACGAGTCTACATTATCAGAACTGACAAGAAGCAACGCTACAATCAAAGCAAGATATTATGATTCTGCAAGCAAACTTCAGGCAGGTGAGATGTACCCAAGATCAGCTACAAATTCGCAACATACAGCAAGTAACTACAATTAAACGCTGTAAAAGAAACCACAAGCATCTCAAGAAACTACAATTCTACAATCAGTTAACCAAAAGCGAGCATACAGTAAGAAGAACGAGTTTCGAGTGAGGAAAAAACAAGCAAACAAAGAAGTGAGAAACAACAAACAATAACAAGCAAAAGTGAGAAAGGAGGAAGTGCATCTGTACTGTGCTATCAGTGTTGACCTAGCGTGGTGATGTATCAACACATCTGCCTCCATTCCTCCCTCCTCCAACCTCCACCACCCTCCACCACGATCTCCACCTTCTCCAACACTACCACCACCACCATCACCACCACAACAGGAGAACAGTGGTGACCCCACAGTGATGACATCGAGTGCTGATGCAGTCATACCAGGACCTTGACCTACCTCAATCAAACCCTACCAACACTCTTCAGCCAACATCATTTTCATCAGCAGCAGCACTCTAGCCAGTATTCCCACCACAGTTAATATCAGTGAGTCAAACATTTACGCTATTAGTTTGATGGTACTACTTAATTTATATACAACTTTACATATAGACACAGTGATAGACAGTATATATCCTTACATGAATATATAATACATACATATGAAAATCTAGTAAAACCAGAGAATGAAAATATAATTTCACACGTATCCTTCATATTACAGTGACAAGGAAAATCAAGTGAAAATGCCTAACACAGATGGAGCTGGCAACAGTATGCTATACTCAACCACACACTTAAATACTTACAAACTATACCTAAAGATGAATTTGGCTACTGATCATGTACAAACAGCAAATTAGCTAACTGAAAAACTACAAAATATAATAAACCAGTGCTTTGTTCTTGATGATTACTACAGGATTTTGACTCAGTGGGGCACTTAGCAAGAATAAATTCATTGTGGGAGCAAGTGGTAAATGGGAATATTGTAAAACAGCTCAAACACATATATATAGTATAGCGAGAACTGCCATGGTTGTTACATGAAGATTCACAAAAGATTAAGACTGAGAAAGGTGTGCATCAGAGAGATAAAATTTCTCCAGAATTATCTAAAGCATGTCTACAAAGAATATTCAGAAGGCTAGACTGGGAAAACAAAAGAGTAAACAAAGCTGGAGAAAATCTTGACAATTTCAGATTTGCAGATGACTTTGTCCTAATTTCAGAAACAGCAGAAACATCGCAAGAAATGTTAAATGACTAAATAGAGAAAGCCAAAGGTGAATCGGAGTAAAACTAACAAGATGGTTAATTCAGATGTACAGATAAATGTCATCAGTATAACCTCCCCCCCCCAAAAAAAATGAAGATGTCGAGAATTACAATTATTTGGTACAAATATTAAAACTAATGAAAAAGTGGTAGGTGGGGGCTCCCATCTTCCACCCACTTAGTGTAGTGATACTCTGTTTTTAGGGTATCTCTACATTGAGTGGCAAGCCAAATGATTTCCTGTAAACCAGGAAAGCATTTACGACGCTGGGTGGTAATCTTACAGCCAACCAACAAGTATTCCCCACGTGACAATAAGTGGGTTGGCGGAGGGTTAGTGCCCTTCCCCAGAAAACAACTAACTAAAAATACGAACAAGAAGCCTCGGACCAAAAGGTGATGACAAAGGACCGAACAAAGGACATGGTATGGTTTGCTACATGGAATGTAAGGGGTGCAAATGATGAGGTGAAAGAAAGAGAGATTGTCCAGGTGCATGCGGGTGCGAAAGTGGATGTATGTGGATTAACTGAAACTAAATGGTGAGAATGGAAGTATGAATGGGGTATATATGCGGGAGTAGGTAAGAATGAGAGGGCAAAAAAAAGGAGTGTGTATTGTTGTGAGTAACAGACGGAAGGAGAATATAAGAGAGTATGGATCAGTTGGCTCAAGGATTGTGTGGGTAAGACTGAAAGTTGGACTACAAATGTAGGTGACTGTGTGCATTTATGCATCAACGGACGATCGTGCAAGCAAAGCGAGAGAAGAGTTCTGGACAAATGTGGAAGTGTGCATGGAAAAGTTTCAAAGGAATGAGAGAGTATTTTTGACTGAAGATATGAATGGAAAAGTAGGCAATGTGAATGTGGATCGAGTAGTTGGTGATTGGGGTGTGCCTGCAGAGATGGATGAGAATGGCAGTGCTTTAGTGGACATTTGCGACACAAGGGGGTTGGTGATAGCCACTACCCTCATCAGGCACAAAATGATCCACAGGTATACTTCATGAGTTATGAGAAGGGTGTGTGGAGAACTGATTGAAAGAGGACAATGACAGATTATGTGTGTGGATGAAAGGATGAGAAGGTGTGTAATGGATGTAAGAGTATATGGAGGTTGGGGAAGTGAACTTTCTGACCACCAACAGAATCAAAGTCCAAATGAAATGGAGAAATAGAAGAAGAGAAGGACAGGAGAAAGTAGCTCATACAAAGAGGGTAGAAAGTTTATAAGAGGGTGGGAAAATTGCATAATACAAGAGGGAAGTGGAGGAGCAATTGGGTAAATATGGATTGGAGCAGATGGGGGACGTGGAAGGTGTGTGCAAGATATTCACAGAAGAAGTCTGTGCAGAATGTAAGGTTGTGTGTGGGGTGAAGAGTATACGAAAAGGGGTGCAGGGAACAGCATGGTGGAATGAAGAGGTGAGAGAGGCTGTAGCACAAAAGACGAAAGCGTATTGTGAGTGGGTGAGAAACAGAGGCGTCGAAGAAGCTGAGAAACGGAAGAGAGATTCGTATGTAGAGAGGAAGAGAGAGATGAAAGATAAATAAGAGGGAGTAAGAAGAGAGTGGATGAGGAACTTGGAAGGAATTTGAGTGTAAAGTGTAGGGAATGTAAGAAAGTGTTCTGGAAAGGTGCCAAAGAAGTTAGTTGAGGAGTGAAAGATAATAATGGTAGATTACTAGTGGAGAAGGGAGAAAAAGTGAGCAGATGAAGAGAACACTTTAAAGAACTGCTGAACATACAGTATAAAAGTAATGTGAGTATAAGTGGCTGGGGAATGGAAGGGAGGAGGGATGTGAGAAGAGAGGAAGAAATCAGCAAGGTGGAAGTTGTGGAAGCAATGAAGAAAGTTAAAGTAGGGAAGGCCCCAGGAAATGATGGACTGTGTGGTGAAGTGCTGAAGAATGGGGGAGAGATAGTAGTAGAATGGATGTGGAAGATGTGCAGATTCATCTAGGAGGAGGGTGGAGTCCCGGAGGATTGGAAGTCAGGTATACTTATTCCCCTTGATATATATATATATATAAAAATATATATATATATAAAAATTTGTATTGTTCATGGCTTTGTTTTCGTTTCCATGGATAATGAAGTTAGAAATTATTTTCTAATAATTTACTGCGAGAATAATGCATGTAAAAAATTATTCAGTTTTTCATGCAATGAGCTTATATGTGCTATCATTACATCGACTTTGTTCCCATGATTTCTGGTTCTGTTGTCATCCATACATTTCACTTATTTTACTGGCTGAAAAAAAAAAATGTCTGAATGTTATAACGGTTCTGTGACTTATTTAACCGAACCCTTAAAAACCAAATGACGCACATACACACGGTGCAAAAGGAGTTCTATGTGCTCTGGGTGACATGTATGCTTGCATCAGCATCCGGCCTATAGTTGAACACCACACCAATAATAATCGTGTCCAATGACTTAAGGTAGCCCAGAACTACGAATGTGCTTTGTGCCATGCAACCAGTAACTTCTGAGACATGATGGGCAGTAGATATATTATTTTAATGAACTTGTTGTGTCTAGTTCATCACTGCCATTTGCTCCCCACTCCTCCCTAATCCCTCACAAGCTGCAAGTAGAAGAATCAGCAAGTCAGACAGAAATATAGGTGATATTGTGTGCAGTGAATTGTGAAACTTGATGGAAATTATCTGTGCTGGAGTACCAAGATGTGGTCAGTGCCACCTCAAATGTTCAAACACCGCATGGCTGATAGATGAAAATATCTTTGTTTTCTCACCTATGTAGTTGATACAGGCCATACCCAGGAACCTGGCGACACCTGCATCGGCAGGAGGAAGGAATGGTGAGTATTAACCCGTTGCGTCCTGGCAGATTTTTCACCACTAACCCTCCCACCCCAATCCCGGCATTTTTTTTTTGTTGTTGTTGCTAAAACCTCCGCTTTTTATGAGAAACATCGAAAATTCAGAGAGAAAGTGCTCACCTGAGTTTAGAAGTGCCCAGTACAGATGACCTTCCCCTCACTTGGTATCTTCTCTGGTACCGCACTCCAGAGAAGACGTTTTCTATGGCAGGGGTAACTATTCCAAACCACTCAGAATAGGTAGACATTTCTTTATTTGGTTCGAATTTCTATGTAATACTAGAGTATATTGGTTTTCAAACAATAATGTAGGCGATATAAGCATTCCTTCACTCACTAAACACATCAACATACCGCACCTTCCTTGGTGACATTACCTCCTCATCAGTTCTGCTTGTTTCTTCCTCTGACACCACATAATTGGAGATACCGTGGCGCGACATATCTTTACTGCCCAGGTCAGTGTTAAAAGGTGAGTTGCCGAGAAAATGGCACGCAGGGGGGTGGGTCATGCGCGGACAGGCAGTGTCACTGCCTGGCAGTGGGTAGGAGAAGGTCTCCCACATATGCCTACCAAAAATCACAAGCGAAACTTGAAAAATGTCCAAATGACAGACATTGCAAAACGTTTATTAATGTCAACTGGACTGGGCGTGACAAAACGTTTGGATGTATATAAACGTCGACGAGATGCAGTGGGTTAAGGTTTGAAATGCAATGTTCAGTGCTTTCTAGCTGCCGAGATGTGACTGTAAAAATAAGCATTTTTGGTCAAAACTCCTTTAAGGGCTAATGGTTTGTGGTTTAGTATTGCTGTCACCAATGAGTAAAAAAGCACTGTAACAGAGAAAGGTTAAAGAAGACCTCAGACTTACCACATTCTGTTCGATAGATCTCTCCTGGGTTGAATATAATTGGAAGACAGCACAACACCAGCGCCTTTCAATCCCTCAAGACTCACATTTTGACTTTGTACTGTGACCTTAACCTTTGGTCAATTTCTTTCAATCTTCAACACTTCATCTTTGCTTGAGCCTCAACTGCTCCAGAAAGTTTGATTCAGTTGCACTCAAAAGTGTTAAAGTTGATCTTGCCTTGCAACTTTGACTTTTAATCTATTCTCAGAATAATTATTTCATATCTATCTGAGCTGTAATGCTTCCACCAAATATGATCCAAGTTGAATAAAAACGTTTTGAATTAAAGGTCTGAAACCTTGACCCATTTGTCAGGTGTTATCAGAAATGATTCAATTCACACTGACTCTGAATTCATTTACAAAGCTTTGTGTCCGTTCGGTCAAAACTGTAAAAGCTGACCTTTTCCCTGCCAAGGACCCACAAAATTTTCAACTTATATCTATGGCCAGCTATTGCTTGCTATTGAGGAGTGGAACTCCACTGTGAAAATACCAAGATAATAAGGTATGCCGTTTTAGGATTTGACAGGCTGAAGAGCAAGAGAAATAGGAGATGAAGAAGAAACCGGGGGTTTTGTCGAATATTTAGTTATTTAAATGATAAGTTTACTGGAATTTGGAGATTGTTTAAGCGTACAGATTTGCTCAAGGAGGACGACTAAAGTCTTAAGATTAGTTAAAACTGTGTTTGGGAGATATGAGGGATTTTGTTTTTTATGGATAATGGGTGGATGGAGCCATCCCTTCACAGTGTGTCTACCGACTTTCTGGTGAATTGGGTTAACCTGAAAAATATGTATGTGTTTTTGCATATAACAATGATCAATGCCTCGTACAGTTAAAAAGTACTCAAATATTATCATTCCACAAATATGTACAAGGAATAGTAGTGTATCTTTAAGTCGAAGGTATGATTAAAAAAAGAGACATTACTGAGCTGATCAATTGGAAGCTCATGTAGGTCAGGTCCGTTGCTAATGTTACGTCAAATCCTGTACCTCCTCTGTTTCCCATCCCACTTCCCTTCATTAATTCCACATGGTGTCCCAGAGTCTCGTTACTCTCAGCCTCTTACTCTGCTCTTAACTGCTGAAGAGGAATGAACTGAACACCGAAACGCCCACAGTAAACCAACAGCTTAACTTATGTCTCCTAGTGAGCCAATTTCTACTGGCAAAATTATTTGTTACTTACTTTTGAACTGACTAGACATCACTGTTCAGCACAAAATTTTTATAAGAGACCATTTAGTCGTGCAAAGTAAAATGATTATGTAAAGTACTAAAGCAGGAAGGGTCATATATTTTTTAAAATAATATTCACATATTTGTCCTACCCATGAACCAATCTTTCTGAAATGTGTCTAATGGTAATTAAAAAGTATTTTAAACTGTTAATAAAATGTACACTTATCAGGACATACGAGTACATACATTCCATTTCAATAGAGGAGACTGAAAAAAAACACATAAATGGCACTTGTTGAAAAGTAATATTAGAAATAAGTAATTGGAAGCACAGACTTGACACTATGTAGCCGTGTAAACCACTCTACATCAAGATGATTTCCACAACTGTGCATCCGTTGCTGATTAATAAGAGGCGGTAGGTAGTTTGAAGAGCAGGTATATGAAAGCCATTCATCATCAGATTTTCCCCACTGTATCGTAGCCGAGTTTTTTTTCTTAACGTTGCCTTCGTTCTTCCATCGCGTGACCCATCTACTGACCGTAGAGACGCTGTAGCCAGTTTCTTTGGCTATAGCTCGTGCAGACTTCCCTGTCACCCACAGCAGAACAAACCTAGCTCGCTCACTTTCCGCTGTTTGGTGGAAAGTACAACGTGGCTCCATTCTCCTGTGGTGTAGTCTTGTTACTGAGGGAGAGACACAATAACATACATCACTATCTGTCTATTGTCTGATTCCATATCGTGTGATGTGTGGCCTTGATAAAAGCTCCTCAGTCATTTGTGTCCCTTCTCAGCAAAGAAAGTTGTAGCTGTGATGACCTTTGCTATTATGCTGTTGGGACTCGTTGCTTTAATCATCTCTTCAGTGAATTAACAGACAATATTGCTATGATATTTTTCTGTATGTATAATGTAGAAATTCATGATAATTCATAGTCACGTGCAAATTAATTCAGAACCAGTAATAAGACCACAAGGTTGTTATAGTTATCTTATTCCCTGTGTGAGGAGGCTTAACGAAATGTCCATCTTATATCAGGAATATAACAAATTATCCTTTACTGAATAAGGGAATTTTTGTTTTCAGTTACATAAATATAATAACAATGTCAGTACAATATAAACATAAATTAACATGTGTTTTCTCTGATGTTTTTCAACAAGTAGTGAAGCATCAATCCGCTTATATCTCGATAATATAATAAAACATTGGAGGGTACATTACTCTATCTCCAGTGTCTTTTCCTCCTCATTATTTTCTCCCAGTAACTGTAGAAGATCATGCAAACCCCTGTCATCCAAATCTTTATTGTACCTTCAGAAGCGGATGGACATGAGTCCATGCAGTAAGATCTAACAATAAACACGAGAGTGACTGGTCGCTCGACCTACCTATTTCTCGGATGTAAACGTTTTTGAGTCGTATCCGGTTGCAGTGCATAAACATACCAGGCCACCAGGCATCAGTCTGATATTACGGTTAGCGCCCAACAAATTTATGGTGTCACGGGTTAAGTGAAACGATCTGTCTTGCCACTAAAAGTAGTACCACCTGAAAGTAGTACTAGGTCAAGTAAGTGGATGGTGGGTGCCTCTATAAAAGGATTCACTGAAATTAATATCCGTTAGCAGTTAATGAAGCCTTTCATTCTTCACTGTTTTTACTTGCAATGTTTTCTCGGAAAACAACAACAACAACAACAACAACAACAAATGGCACTATATAACCTCCATGTTTACAACCTCTCAGAGTTTATTTATTCTGTTCTTCTAAAAGGAACCGGACAGGACCCACTACTTGGAAAAGGGAGAGGTGCGATTCCTTAAAAAAAATTGTCACTAAATGCACTGAAACAATAAAATTATAATGTACTGTTATTGTCCTAGTTTTAATCATAAGAGTACTAGACTTTATACAAATGTAGATGCAGTAAGATATTTATTTAATATATTTAGTAAATAACACTGATCATTAATTGTAAGTAATCGTTGGTCTACCGATAATAGGGGGTCCACCAGACCCCCTCCCCCCTACGCTCTCAAAAAATTCCCAGCCTTAAGAGTTTGTCCCAGCAGTACCATCCCTATAGTTCTCTTCCTGAGCATCAACTAAACTTTCTTGTGCACATCTTGGCACTGAGGTCATCATTCCCGCTGTATAATCTAATACAAATGTATTTAATGTGTACAATGTCGCCGTGCAATGCGATATTGTTCACTTCGTTGATATACACCATCAACAAGAAAAAAGACTCGACAAAATTCACCATAGAAACGGAACAACAATTCAGCACACTATAACATATAGCCATCACTAACATCGTCACTCACATTAAAAGTTTATGATCATACTAAACGAACAAAATACCACATTCCACTGGTCAAGAAAAGACATTAAATCCCAACTTTTACATCAGAAAGTGTTCAGTAAAAAAAAAAAAAAAAAATAGACGCACTCAGAGACAACTCCCCGTCCCCACGTACATAACACCATCACAAGGCTCCAAAAAACTTAATATGAAATGGCATCATTAAACAAAAAAGGAAGGGCATTCTAACAGCAGTTATTAATGCTACAGATCCATCTGGGGTCTAAAAAGAGCTAATATCACCAAA
>JAGKTI010023473.1:0-14792 GCA_018397915.1 Birgus latro
TATACTGTATATATATATATATATACACGAGGTGGTATCCAAAATTTCCAGCCTAATGCTGTATAAAACTGAAAATTCACCATAGCTCCTATTGGCTACCATCACCCTCGAAGTAGTTCCCTTGCGCATTGATACTCTGGTCCCAGCACTTCCTCTATTGCTGGAACACTCCCTGGAAGTCCATTTTGATGAGTATCAAGCACCGCCGGCTATTCCTCAATGGTATCAAAACAATCCCCTTTCAGGTTGATCTTCATTTTGGGGAAGAGAAAGAAGTCACAGGGGGCAAAATCCGGCGAGTAAGGAGGGTGGGGGACAACAGCCATGTTGTTCTTGGCCAAAAACTGCTGGGTGTTAAGTGCACTGAGCGGGGGCATTGTCATGGTGAAGCAGCCAGTTGTTGTCTTGTCAAAGGTCGGGGCGTCACCTTCTCATATCTTCATGCAGTCACCACAAAACATCACAGTAGAAGTTGGAACTGACAGTTTGGCCAGCTGGGATGAATTCTTTGTGCACAATCCCCTTGACGTCAAAGAAAATGATCAGCATCCTCTTGATGTTGCTTTTCACCTATCTGGTCTTTTTGGGTCTTGGTGAGGCTGTCCGACCAAGAGATTACTCACTACAACTTGTTGCATCATTGTCAAGGACTCTGTTGCATATTTCCCGAGATTCGCACAAAATTTGATGCAAGTTCAGTTCCTTTTTTATATCTATCTCAAAAATTGCCAGACAACACATGCATGACAGCAAACAAACGAACGTCACTAATCCCCAAGCTCATCTAGCTCTGAGCCACATGGCACACTGACTCGCAATGCATGTTAATACTACCATTAAGAGGGGCATTATGGTACTACAGCCTGTTTAGGTGTCATGATCCCAATCTTGAAAATTCTGGATAGCACCTTGTTAAAAAAAAAAAAAAAAATGCAAATTTATGAACTGACATTGGTGACAACACAGGAGAACTCCCATCTATATACTATAATTTACAATTCACACTGTATCATATAATTTATCAAGGCTACAGTTTTGGTCACCTACTGGCTGCTCTCCACACTGCTCAATCTCTGGTAGCCTCGCTATTCAGTCCATTACCCCTGAGGTCACACTCTGTTACCTCACTCAGGTCTTTTTTGTCTGCCTCTCACAACCCTACCCCCGACATTCATACTTACCCTCTGCACCCAACTGTCATTCTCCATCCTCTCAACATGCCCAGACCATCTTAGTCTACTCTTCTTCATCACAACACCAGCACACTCAAGCTTTGTTTTGTTTTCATAAACTATACCCTAGTTATCACTGTGCTACAATTACAGAGTTGCAGAAATGCATAATTCTGAGAGTGAGGGCATTATATACTGTAAATAAAACCTCATCAGTTTTAGCTGACATGCACACCATGATAAATGGCTGCCTGCTATGTTGGACTTTCAAGATGATTCAGCTCCAAGGCTAACATGTCACTAATTAGTTAATTCCTACTAATCTTATTTATTAAGACTTAACCTAACCTAACTCAACTCCTGCCACGCTGATTCCTTATATGGCAGTTTACCTTCCCTAAGTCATTTTTTACACATAATGTAAACTGTACCTCATATTAGACTTGCAGCCTGGCCTATGCAAACCTTCATTGTGCCTCATATATGAAGTCTGTAGCTAAGGAAGGGTCAACCTAAACTACCCTACCCTAAATTAATCTAAGCTGAAAATTTTATCTAACTTATTGGCAAATTAACCTTGTCTAACTAACCAGAACGATTTGGGGACAAGTGGACTTCAGTCAAATCAGCCTGTTACCCTATGTATGACACCACTGCCACAAACCCAACTTACTGCTATTAGTCCCACTGTAAATGTTATTGCTCTGGAATTTGGATGTCATAAATGAACAGTGCATTTATGAAAATTAATCGATCATAAAATTTTCACCATTGATAATGGGAGCTCTTCTGCAGTTTGTCCCTAGCTGGCTACAGCTAGACACCTTAATTCCGTGAGGAGTGGCCACAAACATATCGCCTCCATTTCGCCCTGTCCCCCAATATATTGCTGCCCTCCCTCCAACTTACACTCCCCTCTCTCATACACCAGTACTGTCCCTCTCAACTCCATCCCCCTGTCTCATCCTTGATCTATCCCTCCCCACCTTACTTGCATACTCTCCTAGTTAATCTCTCACTCTCCATCCTCTCCACATGGCACTGACATCTAATAAATACCACGTGTAATGTGCCAAAAATACACCAGCTACTCAATAAATACTGGCATTTTAGTTCCTCTCACGATAAATGTATGGTTTAGTTTAAACAGCAGAAAGACCTAAACTCTTCACTTCTTACTGTTAGTTTGTTTTTTCATACTTTTCTTATTATCTTATGGTGGTAAACTATTTTTTGGTGGTAATTTTGTCTCCTTCTCATTTTGTTTCCCTGACGCTTGTTGTTTCCTGGGATTAATGGCGGAAACTTACTAAAAGCTATGCAACTGTACCAAAATTAATTTGGTATTCCACATTTAGGTGTTTGGTTAAATTATTGTCTGTTAGGTTAGGTTAGGTTAGGGCTGGCTAGGCTAGATAGGTTGTTAGGTTTGGTTAGGTTAGGTACAGGTATTTTGCTAGGCTACCAGTGGATTAGTTTCAGTTAGTTAAGGTCAGATTATGAAGGTAAAGGTACAATTTATTTGAAGCAGTAGAGGCACTTTACGAAATCAATTCTTCTTCCTGATAGTCCGTTATATTTTTCTGATTATTTCTGCAATGGTAAATAAACATTTCTTGTGAAATTTATTTTCCCCGTTGTTTTCAGCTGTGTTCCACTATGTCAACTCGTTTGATTTGTCAAACGTAATGGCTTAAGCGGTGGAAGGGACTGTCCTAACCAAAGTGTTTAACTAAACCTAACCTAACCTAGCTTAAGTGCATCTAATAATTTAATCCAACCCAACCTAACCCAATCTTGCATCCAGTTGTGAAGTTGGGAAACAAAATCCACCTTTCCGTACGCTGAGTAAGATTCTTCCATTACCCAGTATACAAACAACCGTAAATATGGCTTAAGAAACGTGATGATAAACAGCGCAAAATTTTTTGGCAGGAAAAGGTAATTTAACACACTGAAAATAGAGAATATACTGAAAATGACTGGAGGAAAATGAATTGAACTGGTAAGGTCCTTCTGTTGCTTCAAGTAAAGCATACCTTTACCAATGAAATATTAGTGAAATACGTATGGTTATGCTAATACAGCCGTAATAATAAATTTCTGCTGATCTAAATATGTTTTGGAAGAATGCCATTATGCTTGGAAGCAAACATGAGTTAAACAAAATGAACATTTAAAAAAGTAACAGGAAAACAAAATCAGAAGTAAATATTCATTTACCACCATGAAAATTATTTAAAAAAATACAGAAAAGAACCTGAGAGAAGAGGTAGTGAATTGGTAAGGTAGCTACTGCCGCTACTTAAACTTAACCACGTATGACCCTTTCAACTTACGGATATGGGCCGGAACTCTACTTTTCATCATTATATCAGAAAAAAGGATGTGTGTATTGGTGATTATTTACTCTCCAATATGCACAAAGAATTATGATCCATTTTACAGCTGACTCTATTTACTCTCCAATATCCATAAGGAATTATGATCCAAAGACGAAAGGTCCCTGGATTACAAGCATCAATTTCCCCATTCCCACCATTGTACCATAACCAACTTCACTCTTATAAGTGGCACTAGCACTCCCCAGAGCTTGGTACTTGTGGTCCCTGAATCGTCTTGCCCTAATTCTTGGTCTGTGAAGAAAAACAGCATTATTAAATGCTGAGCTTCCTCTACCCACCATTCCTTGCTGAGCAACCTTCAGCTAAGAAGGTTAACATTTCCCTTATTGGAAGTAGAATCTATGATGCATCAGTTCCTGAATAAAACCTGTTGGAAATGACAGCTATACTGCGATGATTTGTTTGCTGTAGGATCATTAGCTAAGGTTATTAGAGAGCATTTTGGCATTGCCATGACGGGGGAAGAATATTATGGGGAATCGTCTTTGTGTACCTCGAAAAAAAAAATGACGAGCGTGAGTGCGAACTCGTCAGCAGATTCATAAAGGGGAGGGGAAAAATGTGGCCCGTGGGAAAGTAGGCTGGTGGTTTTTTTTTTTTTTTCATTTAGTGCATGTGACTTAAAATTCGAGGGATGTTATCGTCTTAAAGCCGTTATCACCCAACAGGACAACATAGGTAAGATTAGAAATTCATTATATAAAGTTAGCAGAGTGCATAGCCAGGGATAATAATGAATTAAAAATTATTACCCAGTGCCACAGGTGCGAACTGACTAGATATGAATTATCCCATCGGCGTTATTTAAAAAAAACATTTTAATGGAAGTTTGCCAAAGTTACTGATCATAAGTTTTCAAATCCCTGGCAAGTTAGCCGACCCTTAATGGACACTTTGTCGTTTCGGACAGTCACGGAATTAGGAAAATTTAATAGTTAATAGATCTCACCGTCTGCCAAATTTTTACCAATAAAAGTAACTGTTGCAAGTGAATATTAACTGTAATAAATAACCCTTCATGCGACCTTGGCTGTGTGGAGAGGGGACAGACGGAGAGACGATGGCGGACACTCGTGACAGAAGGGGCAACTAATCAGATCGAAGCAGGGAAGCTAATGAGAGTGCTTCTTTTGGACAAAGAATCTTAGAAAAATAAGTTTACCAAATAACTTCTGGGGCAGTATAGACCATTTTTCATTCTATGCACTTTGCTCGCAAATGAATAATAATGGAGATACAGAAATACGCATAGATAGAGGGGGAGAAATGGCGAGCGAGCTAGGTTAGATCAGGTTAGGTTGGGTTGATTGGCGATAGATTTACAGGGAAAAATCGAATGAATCTCACCAAAAACCACTGCAAACACTCAGATTTGATGCAAAAATCAGTGGTTGTGTGAAACTGAAAATTGACCCCAAGTTTTTGCCTGTATTGATTACAGGCATGCTTCCAGCACACAGAAAACGTCATCTCTAATGGCTAACCCCAGTATGAGGGTTTTGTTATGCTACGTATTCGCGGGTCGGTTTCTCGCCCTCAAATACGCAGGCTACAGCAGGTCCCTATTCTAGACCGGGTCGGTATCTCTAAGGAATAGGACTGGACACAAAAACAAGGCAGTGAATGTTACACACATGTATTACAAATATCTTCCCAGAGACAATAGTACATCAACAAATACATTAGATGCTGGGTTTGCCGGGGATGGGTTAACAACTCAACACAATATTTTACTTGATTGGAAATCTGTCACTATACCAGCTGGTAGAAGTATGGTATTATTTACCCGGCACTTATGGCACATAAAATACACTTATGATTCAGGACACAGGAATGAATTTACTACAATTTCCCAATCTCATATAGCACTGGACGGCACTGGTATACGAATTACGTTAACACCTGTGTCATAGACACTCAGCCAGCCGGAAGTCTATCTCAGGTAGAGTCGGCCGCGCAGTGATTACTGAAGGGGGTACTGCGGTATTCTAGCGGGACATTTGGAGATGCCCAGACATGCCCTAACTAATGTGCCCGGACACTGGGGTAGGTGTAGGTTTAATACACAGGGGGAAAGGCACGATGGGAATAATATCTTTTCCTTGTGTTAACCACTGAGGTGTTTCACTTGCGTGCCTGTGCACTGAGGGGGGGGGGGAGAGTTTTAACCCGTCCAGTCCCGACCGTTTTTTTACCCAGCCTACCCCCAGGTCCCGACCGATTTTTTACTTTTTGTTTTTTGGCTGAAACCTTCGCTTTTAGTGAGAAACATCGAAAATTCATAGAGAAATCGTGATCCTGAAGTTAGAAATGTTGATACAGGTGTCACTCAACCTTACGTTTTCCTTCTTGTTGAGGGTACCTGGCTAAAGAAAACGAACTATGGAAGGGTTAACTAATTCAAGCCACTTTAAATTACATATTTATTTCATTTATTTGGTACGAATTTATGTGTAGTACAAGTCTATATTGGTTTTTGTACAATAATATAGGCATTTATAAGCATTATTCACTCACCCAAAACCCCAGTATATGGCACCTTCCTTTACGACATTACCACTTCATCACTTTTGTTTGTTTCTACCTCTAGCTTCTTTGTTTCTTTGTCCTCCACCTTAGGAATCACTTCCACCATGAATTTCGTCAGTGGAGAGACCATGGGGCAATATACCTTTACTGGCCAGGATACAGCTAACAAGTGAGTTGCCCAGTGTGGAAGGGAGGGGGGGAGAGGGGGGGTTAGTTGGGGCCAGGCAGTATCCCCGCTTGACAGCAGGTAGAGAAAAGTCTCACACATAAGGCTACCAAAAATAACCCACGAATGTTGAAAAATGTGCACACAATGGGCCATGCAATTGAGAGACGTATGATGCACATCGTTGGGTCTGTCCGCAGAAAAAAGTAGTGACGTGCATCGTACGTCAGTGGGACTCGGCGGGTTAATAAACAAGGGAATGCCACAATCCGCATAATATTATTGTTCTGTTGGTCACTGTGGCATTTCGTTCACTTGGGGATGCGCGGGACTCCACTCGGGATATAATTTAGGCCAAAGTTACTATTAGGCTAGTCCAATCATACACTCTGGGCTGTTGGTCACTTATCACTTGAATATGCTATAGGGAATCACTCGCATGGTATAAACTAATGCACACATATGACTGGGTCTACAAAGCACACACATAGACAAAGTCCACTCGCTTCACTATCACTAGTGGGCCGCAGGTTGATTCCTCCATCCGGAGGAAGGACAGAGTGACATGCCCCTGGACAGGGCCCCACATGTAGTCATGGGACTAAGGGCTCAGCCCGAAGAGAGCCAGGAGACAGGCCTGACGCTGAGTCTGGGAGAGACTCGGAGAAGTCTCGCCCACAGGTAAGTCGCGCCCTGGTGTTTGGGGCACTCCCGGGGTGACTGAGGACCCAGGGTACTGAAACCCGGGGTGGCTGGACTGTGGCAACGGCTGGAGGGCAGCATCACCGTCAGGGTCGGCACACGGGAACCTCGGGCAAGGGGAGTAGTGGACAGGGCCCGACGTTGGCTGCTGGGTCTGCTGGGGCTCTGCTTTGGCTGCTGTTCACACTGGTAGAGTTGCAGGGAACCAAGGCCTCGGGTGAGGTCTTGCCACGGCTCGGGAGAAGGGTCCTCTCTGGTTGCAGGATCTCCTGTGGGAGACAAGCGGACTGTGGCCTGCTCTACCTCCGGCCTGACGTGAATAATGGCTGACGTCGTAGTGGCACAGGGGACAAAAGCTTCAGTGCGGCTAGTGGCCTGCTCTACCTCTGGCCTAATGTGACTAGGGGCCAATGTCGTAGTGGCACAGGGGACTGCAGCTCCAGGGTGGCTAGTGGCCTGCTCTACCTCTGGCCTGACGTGACTAGTGGCCGACATCGTATTGACATAGAGGGTTGTAGCTCTTGTGCGGCTAATGGCCTGTACCATGGAGCTAAGAGGACTACTATCAGAGGGACGGACTATGGCCGATCCTGCCTCATACCCAGTACAGCTTGTGGCCGGTACTGCGGCGCTACTCTGGGGGGAACGACTACAGGAGTCGGACGACTTGTGGCCTGTCTTGCCCGACCAACAAGCGTCCGTGCCGCAGCCCTGCAGCGGGGATGTAACTGGAGAATGGACCATGGCCGGTTCTGCCCCGCACCCAGTATGACAATGGCCAATACCGCGGTGTTGTGTGGAGTTGTAAACTCCACCCCTTACCTGGCAAGTGGAATTTCGGCCGGGGACTAGGCACCGGCAACTGCTACCTTTCTGGTGCATCACCTGAGAGTAAGAGGGGCGCTGGGGAGAGATACAGGTGCGCTGTTCCTGTTCCTAGCCGCTCAGTGTCAGCAGCGGACCCCCGGTGGTATTGGGGGGTGTCAGGGGTCTTGGTGTCGTCTGCATTGGCCATCGCATCGTCCCTGACTGTGACGCTGCCCTCCAGCCGTTGCTACAGTCCAGCCACCCCGGGTTCCAGTACCCTGGGTCCTCAGTCACCCCGGGAGTTGCCCCAAACACCAGGGCGCGACTTACCTGTGGGCGAGACCTCGCCGAGTCTCTCTCAGACTCATCGTCAGGCCCGTCTCGTGGCTCTCTTCGGGCTGAGCCCCTAGTCCCACGACTACGTGTGGGGCCCTGTCCAGGGGAGTATCACTCTGTCCTTCCTCCGGACAGAGGAATCAACCTGCGGCCCGCTAGTGATAGTGAAGCGAGTGGACTTTACCTATGTGTGTGCTTTCTAGACCCAGATATACGTGTGCATTAGTTTATACCATGCGAGTGATTCCCTATTGTATATTCTAGTGATAAGTGACAAGGAGCCCAGAGTGTAAGATTGGACGAGCCTAATAGTAACTTTGGCCTAATCTATATCCCGAGTGGAGTCCCGTGCATCCCCCAGTGAATGAAACGCCACAGTGACCAACAGAACAATAATATTATGCCAATTGTGCCATTCCCTTGTTTATTAAAACTCTCCCTCCCTAGTGTACAGGCATGCAAGTGAAATGCCTCAGTGGCTAACAGAAGGAAAAGATATTATTCCCATCGTGCCTTCCCCTTGTGTATTAAACCTCCACCCACCCCAGCGTCCGGTCACATTAGTTAGGGTATGTCTGGGCATCTCCAAATGTCCTGCTAGAATACCGCAGTCCCCCCTTCAGTGATCACTGTGCGGCCAACTCTACCTGAGATAGACTTCTGGCCGGCTGAGTGTCTATGACACAGGTGTTAACGTAATTCATATACCAGTGCCGTCCAGTGCTATGCGAGATTGGGAAATTGTAGTAAATTCATTCCTGTGTCCTGAATCGTAAGTGTATTTTATGTGCCACAAGTGCTGGGTAAATATTACCATACTTTCCCTAAGCCGGTGTAGTGACAGATTTCCAGTCAAGTAAAACCTTGTGTTGAATTGTTAACCCATCCCCGGCAACCCAGCATCTAATGTATTTGTTGATGTATTATTGTCTCTGGGAAGATATTTGTAATACATATGTGTAACAGTCACTGCCTTGTTTTGTGCCCCGTCCTATTCCTTAGAATTACCGACCCAGTCCAGAATAGGGACCTGCTGTAGCCTGCTTATTTGAGGGCGAGAAATCGACCCACAAATATGTAGCATAACAGTGAGCTAACACTAAAAAAGGGAGTAGGTTGTAGCACCAGTCAATCAGGGAGGTACTCCCAGGGGAATGGGAATGCTGATGATAGGGAGAGATGGAGCTCCTGTTTCACTAGCTACCAGAATATCTTACCATCCACCTTTGCTGACCTCTTCTGTGTGACACTAACATGAAGAGTAGACCAGTGTCGCAGCGCTGCCTTGGTGCCGAAATGATATTTATCTCGGGAATATTATCCTCCCGTATTTAATACTGTGGTAGCGTGAATCATTCAGACACTGGCAATGCACGACTTGAGTCTTCACTATACACCACACACCACTATACACATGTACTTAGAACTGGGAACTGGAAGAAGTGAAAAAATGATATGGCTTTTCTAGGCTTTAATTACAAAAAAGTATTCACAAGATATTTACATGCATAGAAACCATGAGGTATTTTCCCACCTCATTTCACTTCATATAAAGTTCCGTGCTAGAAACCGCACTAAAACATCTACACTCAATTCACTTTATTACTAACACAATATTAATTAATCAAAGCTCTCATAAAAGTTCTGTGCTTTAAAAACAATCTTATATATTTGATCCTATAATAATTACGAGTGCTGTTATAAATAAAGCACTCTATTTATTTATATATATAAAGTTACAGTTACATAGTACAAGAAAAACACATTTAAAAACTTAAAGTCTTTTCTCCTTCCGTTTCTAACTAGGAGTCCTTTTTACCAGTCCCAGACGACAGACAAATATTATAGCACTGTTCACAAGTTGTACCCACGATTACAGTAAGCTTGTACTTTTAACTCACTGTTAACAGAAGTGCTTTCATGTCGCCCCTGGAACTTTTACTCTTGGCTACACAGCGACATCCCTCGCGACGTGTCTCCGCCCCAGGCTATGTCAAGCTGTGTCCTCCCGTCACGGCGTCACCCAGAGCTCTAGCTAGCTCCAAATCTCAACTGAGCCCCGTACCCTATTCTGGCCTCAAGGGTTGCCGATGTTCACCAGCAGGTCACATGGTTGCGAGGTGGGTGATGGCCTCACCCACTCATCCACCGCCCTCATCCACACGCCACCCGTGTGTCATCCATCGTAGAGGCCCTAGCAAAGCGCTGCATCAGCTTGCGTTCCCACGGCGCAAACTCCATAGTCAGCATGTGTTCTCACGCCCTGAACTGCATAGTCAGCACTTGTCTGCATAAACACCTAACCAGCACCACCATCACTCCTCTTACTCTCTCTCCTCCTTTCATTTACTTTTACCCCTCAACCTCGCTTCCTTACTCCACCTCCCTATACTTATTGTCCGCAGCTATACATAGAGTCGACATCAAATTCCCTACTCTTTCTCTTCTGTCCGTGTTTCACTCTAAACTCACATCCAGCAGGTGTACTCGTCTCCACACCTGTTACAGCTGCGTGTCTGCTTGCATCTGCCTGAGGGGAGGCTTGTCGGCTTCCCGACATTTCTCCCCCCAAAGATGAAATCACACGTCCTCGTCGTGAGTAGAGCATGGCGGGGTTCTGTGCACGTCGACGTCTGAGTATGGACTCAAGTCTGCAACATGTACACCCACAGCCATTAGTGTAACACTTATAAAGGATATATGTGGACAGGAGAACCAGAAAGAGAGCTATTCCAACATGGACATAGTACCAGAAAAAGGTGGAGGAACCGAAGGGTTTGAGAGGATCAATCAACTGCAACTGACTTTGATATTTAAGGAGATCATCCAGAAACAGAGGAGTAATATTAAAGTTAGGTCCTAAAGTGGGTAAGTCCTTGATAGACGGATCCCAAAGGTTCACAGATCACCAAGTCCTGGTGGTCCCTGCAACTGGTGAAATCTTGAAACAGCACATAATGGAAGCGGTCTTCCGTGAAAGCAAGGAAGCTATACTGGTGAAGTACTCTCACGTAGACCTCCGTAGCAGGCACACTGTAAGGAAGTGAGGTGATCCTAAAGATGTCAAATACATCAGAAGGGTCACCCAACACTGGTATTAGTAAGTAAAAGCACACAGCTGACATGTAACCTCAAGGTACAACTTTGATGTCACGGTACAGTGCTAGATATTCTGGCCTCACTGGGAAAAGTAGACCTGGCTCCTTGAGTGAGATATTCCCCAATAATTCCAACAAGATTTCGTTAGGGACAATATCTAAACTCAGCCTAGACTGAAGCATTTCTTGTATGCCCAACTTAATTCTAAAATGATCAGCTATGATGTAAGACAGGGCGAGTTGAAGGTTAAACAAAGCCTCATACATCTTTACTTCATTCTCCAACTCTAAGGTCTTCAGTGAATACAATCGTATGATACTGTAAGAAATATTTGCAGCCTTCTGTATCTTCAACAGTGCTGCCTGCATATGTGACACGTTCCTTATTGTACTATTCAATACCTTAGGATGAACATTTAATACTGACCTCTCCTTCTCTGACATCGTCTCAAGGCTCCCTAATCTAGCATGAATGTCATCAACCTGTTGTTGAGTAGCTGTTCCAAACAAAACATTGGCAAACTGCCGCAATATGTTGATCGCACTCCTCCTGGAGCGGAGACTCCATGGATGATCTGACATGAGATAGTCTATATAACTGCTCAAATCCCGATATCAAGCATCAAATTCAGTTTGAAATGCATGCACAGTATTCCGTAATGAAGCAACTAAAGCACTGCCATTATCCATGTGGCCTATATTCCACAATATGGCATCACTCAAATCGCGAGCAACAGGTAAAGGTTGGAACAACTCCTCCTTATTAAGTACAAATGGAACTACATAGTTATTTCCTGTAATCATCAAATGACCCGCAGGTGAAAACACCAATCCCAAGTTGGCAGGTGTCTCCTCTCGTGGTCCTATCGATTCCAATTGGGATGGACTCACCCAAACCCAAGCAATCATCTGCAAGAGATTTGTAAAACTATAACCACAAGTTCACCTGACTATCATTTATTCACTTAGTAAAAACTACATGTCTCCTGTGTTGTCCTCAGTCACTTCAGTCTGTGTTTCAGTCACACCAGGTGCCTCTGCTTGTGCAGTCTGATATTCAATAGGTCTATCCATACACAACGGGTAGTCTGGGACACTAGAATGTGACCGCAGACTGTATCTACAAGGTAGCAGAGTGTGGGGTGTGGTGTGGTGTGGTGTGGAGGTGAGGGAGTGGTGGCTGGCCTGGACTCAGTGGTGGCTGGCCGCAAACCCGCCGAGTTGCCAGTTACACCATTACCTGTAGCCTGACTTCTTGTGGAGGAGGCAAACTGAAGTCAATTACAGGCCCTGGGATACATTCTTCCTCATTTATTTCCTCACCTGCATTTTCCCCTTCATCCCCAGTCTCTCGACCTTCATGAATAGGATAAGCCATTCTTGCATTACGATTTTGCTTCTTCGTAATACACTCCTCCTTGACCACCTTCACCCTGTCAGTGTGTAAAGTGGTTACTTTCCCCCCTTGTATAGGACGAACCTTGATAACAACATCATTTACCCGATCAATTGCACGATAGGGTCCTGAAAACAAAGGTTGCAATTTCCTTGCCACCCCCCTGGCAGGAAGTCTTCACATAGACACGGTCCCCTACCATAAGTGGTTTCATTATACATCGCTTTGCCCTTCTGTTCTCGTTCTCTGTGCTCGCATGATCGAGAAAGTCCTGGCATCTTTCGAAAACCTTTGTTGCCATGGCGGCAAATGAATTAGGTATATCCTCAAGGTTGTACTTCAAAGATGGGTCCTGCACTACATGATAAGGCATCTGTGGGTCCCTGAGAAACAGCAAGAAGTAAGGAGAATCACGGATAGTCCGATTATATCCATCATAGCAACTGGTACCATTCTATGCCAGTGATTAGCGTTCTGATCTACCATAGTTCGTATTATTTGGATGATGGTGCCATTTACCCTCTCCACCAATCCATTAGAGGATGGGTGGTAAGGAGTAATGTTCACATGTTTCATATGCAACAAACGTGCCAATTCCTGAAACACCTTGTTAACAAATTCAGTTCCCCGATCAGTGACTAATTGTTGTGGAGTTCCGTAAACACAAATGACTCGCTCCACAAACACTCTAGCCACCTCTTCGGCAGACTTAGACTTTAATGGTTCCGCGACGAGAAATCGAGTCATCGCATCAATGAAAGTTAAGACATAATAATGCCCTTCCTCTGATCTATTTAGTGGACCAATCAAATCCATGTGACACCTGACCCATGGGGCAGTGACATCGGGGAAATGGAGAAGCGGGC
Organism: Birgus latro; assembly: GCA_018397915.1. Lineage (NCBI taxonomy): Eukaryota > Metazoa > Arthropoda > Malacostraca > Decapoda > Coenobitidae > Birgus > Birgus latro. Next base: position 13,478 of record JAGKTI010023473.1, read on the forward strand.
CTGGGGCGTCCCCTGAACGCTTCGAACGTATACACTGGGTACACCGTTTGCAAAATTCCACGACATCTCTCTCCATCTGAGGCCAGTATGCAAACCGTCTCACGCGAGTTAAAGTAATCTTGGTTCCACCATGACCAGATAACGGTAAGCAATGAGCTAGTCTAAGTGCAGAATGAACGCTATCTTCTGGAGCTACAATTTGGAATACTTCCCCTATGCCAAATGACCGACTCTCCTTCTTATAGAGCAAACCATCTGGCAACAAATGAAAGCAGTCTAACTTTGCTGGCAATTTTGGTACCTCCATAGTCTCATTCCGCAAATAACTCTTTAACCTACCCCAAACTGGGTGTGCATCTTGTTGTCGCCTTATCTCAGCGACATCCCAATCTATTGTGTCTATTTCCACAGTGCCTGAACTCACAAGTAGTGCAACTTCATCTTCATCACTAGACTGAGTCATTCTCAAACAGGATAGAGCATCCGCTACGATATTCTGTTGCCCTGGTAAATATTCAACCTTGATGTCATATTCGGCTACCTGGATTTGCCATCTTGCAATCCTCCCTGAAGCCGCATTTACATTAAACAACCACGTAAGAGGTCGATGATCGGTCTGAATCAATATCTCATAACCCAAGATAAGCGGTCTGTTCACCTTCAACCCGTAAACAATGCTCAGCGCTTCCTGCTCTATCGTAGCATAGTTCAACTCTGCCTTGTTTAGAGCACGGCTGAAAAAAGTTAATGGCCGAAGGAACCTTTGATCATCTTTCTGTTGCAAAACCCCGCCAATCGCCGTACCGCTGGTGTCCGTAGTCAACACAAAAGGTCTATCAAAACGAGGAAAAGCTAGCAATACATCTTCCGCTAACTTCCGTTTAAGCTCACAAAACGCACGGTGTGCCTCCACACTCCACTCCACGCGCTGTTGTGTATTCTTCACATCTCTTTTTCCACGAGTAAGTTTCGTGAGTGGTGCCGCTATCTGGGAGAAATTTTCCACGAACCGGCGATAATAATTCACTAACCCCAAGAAACTCTGGAGTTCTTTCAAAGTACTAGGAACCGCAATATCTTGGATTGCACAGATTTCCTCTGGCTGAGGGTGTAATCCTTCAGTGGTGATGACATGACCTAAAAAGGATACTTCCTGTTTAAAGAAACTACATTTTGGCAATTTAATAGTTAGCTTTGCCCCTTCAAGACGTCCCAAGACCTCATCTAGGTTATGTACATGAGCATCAAACGTCTTCCCATAAATGATAATGTCATCCAAAAAAGTATGGGTTATCTTTCCCGTGAGACCAATCAT
>JAGKTI010023474.1:0-14791 GCA_018397915.1 Birgus latro
TGTGTGTGTGTGTGTGTGTGTGTGTGTGTGTGTGTGTGTGTGTTCCTGCTTCAGTTTGTGGTGAGCTGGCGGCGTCACTATTTTTCCTCCACATCATTTCCTCCCAACGTCATTTTCCCTAAGTCCCTGATATACTGCTCAACGGTGATGAATGATAAGTGAAATATACAGACAGAGTGATCATATTTGTTTGTAAGATTGTAAAAATTAAGGTGTATAAAGTGTACTTGAAAAATGCTTAAAATTAAGTACAGCACACTTGTACACACTCACGGTCCGGGCTACACCTCCGATTCCCATCCACAATTCTGCTCTTTAAGTGAAAACAATCGGGACAGTGATTCACTGTTCCTTGATGATGACCCTGAAGATAATGGGAAATGATTTTGAAAAATCCTTCGTCAGGTGCTGAAAGATGATAATATAAGGCAAGGTGGTGGGTGCAGAGACAGCCAAGGGAGTGTGAATGGTAACGTAAGAAAATTGTTTTTTATTTTTTATTATGAGTTTTATTGTGTCCAAGCCTTGCTTAAATTTTACTGTGACATGCAATAAATTATTTATAGTTGAATTTGAGAAAAAAATAAGAGGCAAATGAGATATTACCACAAGTCCAAATGGACTGGTGCAGATGAAGCAGGACGGTGGACATGATGCTTTTAATAAGCGAAAATATCTTATTTTGTGTGTTATATATGACCATTATCGAGTCTAAACCTTGCTAAAACTATACTGTGTAATGCAACGAATTATTTTTAGTGGAATTTTATAAAAGTTAAGGAGTACAAGGGATAGAAATAACTGGTGGGTGATGCAAGATGGTGGCTATGACACTTCATGTATGAAAAATATCTTCCTGTGAGTATTACAATGGCCTTTATCGAGTATAAACCTTACAAAAACTGTACTGTGTTATGCAATAAATTATTTATAGTGGCCTTTGAGAAAAGTTAAGAGGGAAATGAGTTAATGCCCCGATTTAGAAGGAAATGGTGGAATGAAGTAGGATTGTGGCCATGACTCTTTTCATGTATGAAAATATCTTAGCAGGGGGAAATCCCCATGTCGCTTTTTTCGGAATATCGCGTTTTTCGGAGTGACTTTGGCCCCAATTAGTCCGTTCTAGTGAGGTTTTACTGTATTGTAATGAAAATCGGTAACGTTGGTTACTGTTACGTTGCATTATATACCCCTAAGGAAGAACAAGGAACCTCTCAACAAGCAGGTGAGTCCTTGTAAAATAACAATAAATTAAATGTTTTTTTTTTTTCCCCCCCTCAACCTTTATTTGTGCCACAGTTTTTTGCTGTATCAATATTCACCAAATGAAGAGTTTACTGTTCATCCTTAAGAGTTTGCTGTTTAAGTGTTGTCTTAAAATATTTTTTCTGTATACAGTAGATTTTAGGCTGCTTTGCGTGCAAGTGTATTTATGCTAATAATTTTCCTAAGGTTACGATCCAGACCAAGTTCTTCCCATCTAACAAGACCATGATTGTGGGATCATCTGTGATAAGACGTGTAATGGCCATAACAGAGGGATACCTCGTCCGCTGGCTCGACAGAAGGAGCCAGGCGGGTGTGAGCATCTCGACCAGGACAATCAAGGACGAGGCAATTAGGATATACCAAGCAGTTTGCCGCAAGAATATAAACCCGCCACCCGTGTTCAGAGCTTCGTCAGGGTGGCTCTTCAGGTTTAAGAATAGGTGCAAGGTGAGGTGCGCCGCATACCATGGTGAGGCTGCATCTGCTGACATTAATGCGACTGCAAGGTTTCCAGAGGAGGCACACAAGATTATTGAGGAGAGTGGGTATTCATGGCACCTGGTGTATAATTGTGGCTCAGTGGGTTAGAGCGCTCCGCTCTGGCCGTAGGGTCGGAGGATCGAATCCACCCAAGGGTCATTGGTAGACATCAGGAAGGGCATCCGGTCATAAAATGCTACACGCTCCAATCCAAAAAGGCCGACGCATGCAAGCATGTTGCAGCCTTCAAAAACGAAACGAAACGAAACGAAACTGGTTTCTTCTGGAAGCGGTCAGCAAGATTCACATACGTGACGAAGGGACAGAGGCAAGCAGTCGGCACGAAGATGAATAGAGAGCGGCTGACCGTCTTACTTACCTGCAATGCTTCCGGCTCACACAAGATGAAGCCACTAATAATTCACAAGTTCCATAAACCGACACTGTAACATGAACAACCTAAACGTCTACTGGGAGGTCACACTGCGAGGCTACATGGTCAAGAGTTTGTCACACAAGTGGTTTGACTGGTACTTCCTTCCCGACGCACAGATGCACTGCAGGAAAATTAATCTGGCATTTAAGGTTGTCCTTTTTATGGATAATGCAAGGTCACATGCCAGATATCTTGTCGACCGTCACCCAGACGTCCAGGTTGTTTTCTTACCACCCAACACAACTTCAAAACTCCAACCACTAGACCAAGAGATCATCGCCAATGTTAAGAATATGTTCTATTCTACGGTGCATGCCAGACTCAGGAAAGAGACAAGTGACAGTGGAATTTTGCAGCAGATTCAGGAAGAGGAGGAAGATTCTGACAGCTGTGACGACCAACACCGTACACCCGCAGCACTGTCTCCCAGGCCAGAACAGTCACAAAGTAGTCTAGAGGAGCCCAGACCAGGCCCATCCTCAAGGCCAGACCAGTCTCCTAGCATAACCACATCCCCACCACCATGTGCCCATTTTCGACCTGGCAAGACAGTAAGTCAGTTTTGGAAGGACTTAAACATAAAAAATGCTGTGGATATCATGGTCGAATGATGGAAAAAAATTTCCCCAGCCACTATGGCACATGAGTGGAAGAAACTTTTCCCTCACCTGACTATGGAAGGTGAGCAGCAGACGGAAGATGACTCTATGGCGGCAACTGTGTAAGTGATCAGACACACATGCCTAAACACAGCAGAGGTGGACGAAACAGCTGTAAGACAACACTTGACACACTACGACTTAGACTCAGGTGTGGTTGACATAAGAGAGGAAGAGATGAACTCTAGTGAAGAGAATGAAAGGCCAGAGCACACTGCACAGGAAAAGATGACCACCCAGAAATTGTCCCACAGCATGTCCACCTTAAACGACATTGCAACAACCTTTGAGACATACACTGGGACTATGCCTGAGGCTACCCAGATCCTATCCATCTTGAATGATCTGAAGTCTCAAGTGATGGCAGTCTACAACAGAAACCTACTGGAGCAGAGACAAGCCAGGATCACACATTTTTTTAATATGACAGAATTTGCTTGCTATTATGCAAGACTTAGATGTGACAGGAGAGGAGGATGAAGGAGAAGTGGACAGAGAGGAAGTGCAGTTGCTGGAGCCTGAATTTGACTTCGAGGGCTTCGGCTTAGGTGATAGGGATTCCCCAGAGAGGCCCATGCCACCTAGTAACTAGTAGCTCTTTATAACAGTTCTAATGTCATTTCAGGTACATGTTTATTGTGTTATGCTGTACAAGCAACTAATAAACACTCCATATGTAATTTTGGGTAGGGACTGTTTGGTGTTATAGGACTTTGAAAGGGTAAGGTAGCTGTCCCACTGGAACGCCCATCTATTTTTCCCACTGATTCTTAACTTCACACTTCGTCGCTTCATGTTTCGCAACGTTTTGGGAGAACATCAAAACAGCGAAAAATGGGGACTTACTGTATATAAGAAATAATTCCGGTTGGCTTCCTGACTCAGAAAAAAGCAAATTCTGGTGTACTGAAGTCCTTTGAGGTGAGGTTATACTGAATTTATTTTTCCTTTTATATAGTCATATGATGTAAACCATGTTTTGTATGTAACTTATGTTCATACATGTAATACTGAGTGCTGGACAAAGTGTTGTAAAAGTCCGGGGTGGGTACTGAATACAGTAAGGTCCCGGTTTACGTCAGAGTTCCGTTCCTGAGACATGACGTAAGCCGATTTTGAACGTAAGTCGAGTTTTACAGATTTTTCAACCATACATCGCATACTACACATGTAATAATCTTATAACAGGTTTGTATAAGAAACAAAGCCTTTTGAACTGATGATATTTATTGAATAAAATATAAGTTGTACTTGCTACGAGTCTTCGTCACAGTAGCTCACTCGCTGCAGTAACGGCACTTCTCATCGTCATGGCAACCGAGTTATGCCACACCTGCCTCACCCACAACTGAGTCAGGCTGCCGCTCCCTCACTCTCCCGTCCTTACACACATGCACACTGCCAACACACATTTTATTCCTAAATTCAAACACTTTTCATACTTCATCATACAATAAAGTTTACCGTAAAATACTGCCGTAAAATATGAAATACCAACATCATTACCAGCACGATAATGTAAGCATTTCTAACATCAAGTTTGATGGCTTTTTTTTCCTCACTCGGACAAAATTATTTCAGTGATAAAATGACCGATTACTGTATGGTACTGTAATAAAGATGCATACTGTATGTCACTAACACATACCTTCTGACAACATCAACTTGACTCGTTACTGGGGTTGCGATGTGGAAGGCACTGCCAGGGATGAAGCAGGGGAGTCCAGGGCTGAAGCAGGGAAGTCTGGGGCTGAAGATGGGGTGTCAGGAGTTGAAGATGAGGATGAGGTTGAAGCTGTATGTGAGGTTGTGGCTCGGTGTTCAGTTCTCTTGAAAAACTGGAAAATTGAAGACTGCTTGGTGGCATATTTCTTTTTGTCATAGATTTGACGATAACAGGACACTACATCCTCCATTCCCCTGTACACTTTGGCAAACCTCTCTGCATTTGGGTCCTGATCTTCAAATGCAGCCATTGCTTTTTCTAGGAAGTCAAAAGCATTTGCCATTTCCTTGATCTTAAACTGTCTTGGCGGTTCTGCCTCATCACTTTTTTCATCATTTTCCATTTGTTTTCCAAGGTCTAGTAAGTCCTCATTACTCAACTCTTGATCATGTGAATCAGTAAGTTCATTTACATCACTCTCCTCTATGTCCAGATTTAAATCATTTCCAATTTTCACACAGTTGCGTTTGACTTCATTTATACTGTCTTCAACAAATCCTTTAAAGTCATTTATGAGGTAAGGGCACACTTTTTTCCACACTCCGTGCATATTTGTCGCAGTCACTTCAGCCCAACATTCTCCAACATTTTTAACTGCTTTATAGATGTTGAAATCTTTCCAGAATTCTTTGAGCGTTACTTTACCATTTTCTGTTGTTCGTATTGCCTGTCTGAATGTTTTTCTCAGGTAGTACGCCTTGAATGCCCTTATTACACCTTGGTCCATGGGTTGTAGGACTGATGTTGTGTTTGGTGGCATAAACACAACTTTCACATTAGGGTGCAACTCTGTCAAGTTCGAAGGATGCAAGGAGCATTATCAATGATGAGAAGAGCTTTGAATGGCAGGTTATTCATAGCACAATACCGTTCAACTTCTGGCACGAAACACTTTGAAAACCAGTCAATGAAAATTGCACTTGTCATCCAGGCCTTTAAATGACTTCTCCAATAAACTGGTAGGCTTGCTTTAAGGATCCCCTTAAGAGCTATTGGATTTTCTGAGTGGTATACGAGTAGCGGTTTAAGCTTGAAATCGCCAGCACAGTTTCCCCCCAAAAGTAGTGTTAGGCGTTCTTTGGATGCTCTGTGCCCTGGCATGCTTTTTTCTTCTTTGGCAATGTCGGTTCTGTTAGGCATTCGTTTCCAGTTTAGTCCCGTTTCATCAACATTAAAAATAAGTTCTGGAATGTAGCCTTCCTTCTCAATCAACTCCTCCAACTCTTTAACAAATGTTTTTGCTGCTTCGTCATCTGCACTGGCTGCTTCTCCGAAAATTGTTCTGTTTGTTTGGTTTGCTCGAGCCCTGAATCGAGTAAACCAACCTTTTGATGCCACAAATGTCTCGTTAGTCTCACTTTCCTCACCTTTTTTTTTCTTGAGGTCTTGGTAGAGTGTGCGTCCTTTCTCACAGATTAACTGTTCACTCAGAGGCATGCACCATTGATTATTGTCCTCAATCCACAGCATTAGCATACGTTCCACATCAATCAACAGTCCTGATCTTTGCTTGGTAATCACAGTTGATTGCATAGGAGTTGCACCTTTAACGTAAGTCAAGATACGTTCCTTGTCTTTGATGATGGTAGCTACCGTAGTACGGCTCATCCCCAGTGCACGCCCGATCACTAATGCTTTTTCTCCTTTCTCATTACGCTTAATAATATCGACTTTTTCACGTAATGTGATGGTCTTGCGTTTCTTGGAGTCATTATGGTCACTAGGAAGCTGTCTCTTAGGCATCGTGGAATCAGGCGAAAAACAAACACAAGAAAATTACAGGTGGTACAGTAGTAGCAGCGAGACTGAGAGCGATTGTTGGTTTGTTGATAGTCAAGCGTGAGGCGGGAAAACACCAGAGACATCTTGCGGTAAACAGCAACACTTTAAAAACCGAGCTTTACGTATTTTTTCTTTATTTTCTTATATTTTAAAATTTCCTCTCGCGAACGACTGTCGTAACCTCGATTTGACGTAAGTCGATACCGACGTAACCCGGGACCTTACTGTATTGGCGACTGTCGGACCGAGTATGGTCAACTTAAGGGAATGGGCAGTGGCCCCCAGACTTTTGCGATTCCCGGACTGGACTTCCCCCCTTTTAGTCCGGCAAACTGAGGGTCGAGTGTATTTGCTTGGGCTACCTAGCGGCGGCCTCATGGAGAAGATTTCGTACCGGTACCTGCAGCATGCTGTAGGTGACTGAGCTGAGCTCTCCTCCTCATAAAAATGCATGATCTACGTATGGCAATATTCTATAGGGTGCCATGAGTTGCTAGCCGATTTATTTTGCGGAATTTTCGAAAGCAGAAAATCATTTATGATACAGACGCAGTCAGAGCCATTTGGAATCGCATATCATATATGATACAGGTGCAGTCAATTGGTTAAAAGCCAAATGATCCACATAAAATTCTCCTTCACAATGCCTATGACACTGGGTCATTCCATTCATTGCCAGGTTAAAAGAAGGGTGCAAGCCTACCAAGTACATTTCTGTACATACTTCATGTATCCATCTGTCCCTTGAAAATTCTTTTGCTTCTTCAACTTCCATACCTAGCTTACCCAAACATTCAAGCACATTATTCATCCTACTTGTGTACCAGTGGGGTTTGTCAACTCCTAGTTCCATTTTATCCATTTGCCTAGAATAAGAATTTGTGAACTGAACTCAGTAAGTTACTTCAGAAAGATTATTTTTTTATCACTTTGTTTCAATCAGTAACCGTCATATTTGCTTGTGAAATCTACCAGCGTAGTTTGGTCCCAGCCGTTCACTACCTCTACATAAATCAGATTTGCTATAATAAAGCAGTAAGTTTTCCTTGTTACTATATTAACGAAAATGTTTTCTGAACTAATGTGATTCACTTGGTTTTTGCATTTATGAGATTTTATATTAAAATCTTTTCAAACTCTTCCTGTCTCTGGCTCTGTTCCTTCAAGTTGTTTTTCTAACATTCCAATATGATACTCCTCTTCCCTATAACATGCTCCTCCTTTCTCCTGGATTTACCCTGAGAGATAGAGGAATCTTCTGCATGTCTTGAAGGGAGGTTTGTTTTTTGACGTTTTCATGTAAATGCTATATGAACCTCCTCCTGCAAGGGGTATTCATAGCTCTTACTCTACTCAGAAGCAGCCATTAAACTGGCAAGTTTTAAATAAACCTCTCTATTTATTGGTATGGTGAGTGGAGTGCTACTCTGCTGTCATCCCTACTCTGAGATCTTCCCTTCCTGGCTCTCCTAACTTGAGGTCTTCCCTTCTTTCCATCCCTAATTTGGGGTCTTCCCATCCTGTCTTTACACTTCCTTTACCACTTCACATTCCCTGAATGGGTGTGGACGGTGGTGATAAACAAAGGATATCATAGTTGAAACCCACAACAGACATACTGAGTGGACTCCTTCATACCATCCCAATGCAAAGGAAATTCTTTCTGTAGCAATGCCTAATGGAAAACTCTACTTAACTCCTGGATGCCAGGATAAAATCTGCTCCTGCGTCACCTCAGTATGGAAAAATTCCACAAAATAGCCTTAATTCTAACCTTAATATCTCAGAAACCATAGCAGTTTGGGAAACAAATTAAAGACAATATTACTCAACAACCCTTCTTCTTGCTAATGAAAGTATCCTCAGGTCTATAGGTTGTTGTGTCGATGAGTAATGACATGAGGAAGAGGAATAATTTTTGCCGAGAGAACAGGATGTGTTCATGAGTCTGCCCGCAGCCCCAACCATGGATTTACTCTCAACATGATAACTTCTCTATTACTAGATAAACCGGACAAAGCGGTGTCCAAGGCACGCCCTATGGCACTATCATTGAGTCCTTTTCTAGTATCCTTGGAAAGGGGCTTGGCAGGGGTGGATGAAGCAAAAGTCCACGTGAGGTGGGAACGGAATCTGACAAGAAGGATTAAGAAGAGTACATCTTACACCTGGCAGTCACAGAGACGACTGAGGTATGGTTGACTTGGTTGGTGGGAGTCTCTCCGTATAGCTTTTGGTGACGAGATAAAGTGGTGGCCACTTCAAACTATGGCGTGAAAACAAGTGTGGTTCCGTCTGTCACCCAGTGCCACCCAGCCACCTATTTCTTGACAGTTCCAACAGACACCCGGAAGTTAGGGGTTAATGAGGTTTTTCTCAGTTGAGCACAAAAGTTCCTGCATATGGTACCCAATCTTATTCTAAGTATAGAATTAGTACCACTTCTGCACTCTACTCTCCATACCAATAATTACATAACTGGGTTTTATTTCAAAATGCACCAGCTAAAACCTCTCCAACATGAAAAGAAAACTACACAGGATAAACAGCCATCGGTAGTACACAAAAATAACTACTGTACAGCACAATAGAAAAATCATAGCAATGATACATGTACAGCGCATAGAAAAAAGAAAAACGGGGGGGGAGGCAAAATAATTACTGTACTATATTATGTGCCACAAAGGTGACTCTAGGTAAATTAGCTATTCAGTAGAGTATTAATAGTCAGTCTACAAGCAAAACTGTCAAAGATCTGAGAGACTAAGACAGGCCAACAAAAACACAGTTACATATGCAAATGGGCCAATATCATATCACAGATACATACTCGTATAGCATACAAAAAACCCATGCAATACACAACGTACACCAAATACACCTGCACCAAATCTACATAAAGTCAGAAAATTATAACTATTTTTTAAATATAATACAAAAACAATATTTATACGGTACATACTTAAATTATTCATTATTCACTTAAAAAATAAAAATAAATAAAAACTCTCAAATCCGAAATGCTTGGTTCCAAAGGCTGGAAAATGGAGTAAGTTGAAAAGTAGAATCAATGTGATAACTAGGATAAAATTAAGTTAAAAAAGCTCATAGTACCATAAACAGTTCTTGTTTTTGAGTAACCCATGTATAACTGGCCAAGCAGACCCAACCATCAACCACAGGCAAGCAACTGACTCTGCAGGGTGGTCCTGTGCAGTAAGCCAATGTTCCCTTGCAGTAGGCAGCACCTCACCACAGCAAGGTTCAGGGAAGTGAGTGGAGGTTTGGTTCCTGGATGGACATTGCATCTGCTTCTCCACCCAGTTAAAAGAGGTACCATAGCAGATTCCACATCACTCGGTTATTTGGGTACCACCCAGCACTGTAATTGGTTTCCTGGGTAACAGCAAATAATTTGGCTTGTCACTCAGTGTAGAGCCTCCTGCTATAACTGACAGGAAAGAAGGGAGGAGGGTAGTTAGAAAAAGAATGATAAAGGTAAGGGAAAAAGTTGGTATCACTCCATCATGCGAGTGGATGATGGTCGTTACCACCTACCACTACCATGAACAGTATATGTAATTAAGTACCTTCTATTAGCAAGATAAACACCTGTTATTAACCCTTTGAGATTTTCGCCCCCACGCCGATCATGTCTGTGCCAGATTCAGCCTGGCGCTCATAGAGCAGGCCATCGCGCTGCGATATTTGTACTTAATCGGCCGCTGTACACTAACTTTTTAAGGTAGACTAACGAAAGTGATATCATTTTAAAGCTGAATACAGTAATCCCTCTATTATTCGGACATCCAATATTCGAACACCCTCACTATTTGGATATCGTGGGCTGCCCAACCCCCAAAATGCTTAAAAATTAAAAAAAAATTGAAAAAATTTCGATTTTTTTGGACCGCGCCAGTTTGAATTTCCCGCGCGCACCGATCAGCTGTGTTTACGCGCGTGGCGCCTCTCTGTCGGTCCCCATTTCCCACTCAGCTCCTGCCTCGTGAACAGCTCCGACAATGGCGGCCGAAGTGATTGCTTTTGTGGTGATACCCTACCTCCAACAGTGCTTGATACTGCTCTTCACCTTCATCATGTGTGTGATGATGGCACTGCCACCTGAGAAGAGGAAGAAAGTGGTTCTGACTCTGGAGAAGAGGGAAGGGTATTGGAAAAGATGGACGCCGGGTGGCTGACATCACGGATTCGTCGTGAATTCAATCTCCCTTGCTCCACCTTGTTTGATATCGAGAAGTCCCGAGACAAACTACAGCAGTACACAGCTGATTTCGCTTCGAAGACCAGACGAAACGTGGAGAGGAAGGTGCTGTTTACTCCTAAGAATGCTGAGATTGAATAAATTCTCCAGGACTCGTCACTAAACTACACGGGAATTTACTGTTATGTACAGTGAAGTGAAGTGATGTGATGCAAGGTATGCGAAAGAAAACGTTGTGGAAAGTGCTTGTGAGAAGTGCTGGTGAGTGTAAAGTGCACTGGAAGTGCTAGGGAGTCAGGTGCAAGGTCTTACTGTCAGAGTCTGAGATGATCGAGCGCGTTATACATCAGGATGGCGGCAACATTCTGGTAAGTACCCTAACTTCATCAAAATTCCTTGTTTTGTTCTTTCCATATCATTAATCTCATGCATAAACTGTGTGAAAGATGATTTCCATAAAGATTTTCATGGCTAACCTGTTTGCATCATGCTGTAAATGTGTTAAAAAATTACCAAAAATATTAATCATAATTTCCTGCTTGCAATTTAATTTTTTCATGCATGGTTCTTAAGTGCACCAGCTAGGAAAAAGGTGACAGGCAGTGAATTTCATGTTCGGTCATAACCTAACCTAACCTAACCTATGCTTACCATAAAGATTTTCATGCCTAACCTGTTTTCATCATGCTGTAAATGTGTTAAAAAATTACCAAAAATGTTAATCATAATTTCCTGCTTGCAATTTAATTTTTTCATGCATGGTTTTTAAGTGCACCAGCTAAAAGGTGAAAGGCAGTGAATTTCATGTCCGGTCATAACCTAACCTAACCTAACATTATGTTAATCATAATTTCCTGCATTTAATTTAATTCTTTCATGCATGGTTTTAAGTGCACCAGCTATGAAGAAGGTGAAAGGCAGTGAATTTCATGTCCGGTCATAACCTAACCTAACCTAACCTAACCTAACCATTTTTCTGGTAGCAATTTACATCATTTACTGCATTTGATGCTTTGTATCCAGTAATTTAGTGCATAAAATGTGAGAAAAGATGATTTCCATGTCCGATACTTCTGAGCACCTATGCCTCACTCACCTCTAAATCATAATTTTTTGGTTAAAATTCAATAAATTCATGCCTTGTGCGCATTATTTATGTGAAAAGGGACCTAAATAAGTGCTATACATGTCCAGTAGGGAGGTAGGAAGGTAGTTTTCTGATTTAGGTTAGGTTAGGTTAGGGTCATGAAAAACCAGTGCTGGAGCTTCAGGGCCCAATATCCGGACAAAACCAATATTCGGACATGCCTTTGGCTCTATTACATCGGATATTGGAGGGTTTACTGTAGTTGCTTTTCATCATAGTATGGTTGAAAAAGGTAAATACAATAGCTAAAAGACCAATAGGACGAGTAGAAGTTAGCCAAAAAGGAAAAATCGCTCACCCTTCCGTAGAAAAATATTTGTAAAAAAATAAGTATTAGAGTTACATGAAATTTGATAGCACCATATCAATCTAAAGTAAATTCCCTTTCTATTGATATACAGTATAGGTTATAAAAATTTATGTTAGTTTTCACAGAGAAAAGTGAAAGCTCTTAAGAGTCATGCTGGCAAATATCCGAGATGGTAAAATCGATATTATTCATGGTAAAAACCAATTTATTATGCCTTTCTATCTGATGTACTCATCACTGTAAAAACAAATAGTTGGAAAAGGATAAACAGGATAGTGTATGTGGAACAAGGCCAGATAGGAGATGGAAAACATGCAAAAAAATATATATATTGTTTCATATGACTCGAATTCGAGTCATCAGAATCTCAACGCTTGGATTTAGGATGACTCAAAAATGCATCATCAGAATCTCAAAGGATTAAACTTGTCCACATATAAAAACTGTTGTCAAATATGTCCTGACTGTGTGAAGACATCTGATGAAAACAGAAGTTTCTGGAAATTGGATGTTCAGATTTGGAAGGCTGAAATGTACTTGAAAATGTAAGCATTTATCAATGTACTGATACACTCCACTTCACCAGAATACACTAAAATTTTATGTAGACTATCTGTAATAAGACCGCTTATTTAACACTCCACATACTGTATTACAAAATTTATATTACATAAATGCAACAATTTTATGTAGCATTCCCATCCAGTATCCAATACTACAGACAATAATGACATACAAGTTACAAAGTTATTTTAAATCAGACTGGTATCATCTTCAAGAAAATAAGACCAAGTAAAAAAAAAATAGCTAAATAAATAAATAAAAATAGGAAGCTTACTTGTTGCCTACATCCTGAGGGGTGACCTTTGCATCATCAATAATTGTGATGGCTCCAAGTCCAGGCAGCACCAGGGACTTGAGAGTTTCTGTCCCTGAAGCACTGGCATTGATGAGACAAACATGGCCAGACTCCAGTGATGACTGTCCATGGTCACCCCATAACCTGAAGAGTAAGCAAGCAGACATAAAAATACTGTGACTGTCTAATATTACACCATATGAGGTGCAGTGGCCCAAAAGATTAAGCTACTGCAGTTCAGTATTATTAATGGTAGATGACTTACTGCTACCATTAATGGCATTAGATGATTGAAAAAACACCAGTCACCTCTTGGGGATCAAAGCTTGGCAAGACCATCACCCCTGTGGCAGCATTCTAACTATCAGGCATCTACTGTCTACTCTCATGGCTATACTGCTCCTAAACAGTTACACAATAATGACACCTCTAAACGAACTTCTTTTTTTTTGTGTGTGTGTCCGACTCTGGGCACAGGCTTCACAGCCTCCTATCAAGGCCCAACAGTCCTCCTACATACCATACACCTGTACATGTTACCACTTTGGTGCTAACACCCACCGTCCATACTGAATACATGCTAGGGCTGTCTCATACAGGACTGGTGTATTGGTTTTAGTGGGAGTATTTTTATGACATGTCGGCGGGTCTTCTGGTAGATCAGTAAAGCCTGATTTCATGAAATTCAAATCCTTAAACTGTTCCCTGCCCCAGTGGGGATTTGAACCTGGGTCTGTTAGGACTGCAGGCGACCTCTCTACCGACTGAGCCACCACCTCCCCCAATTATACTATACTTCCCTCTACTTCACTGTTACAGCAGTTTCAGCACTGAAGAAATATGCACTCAGTCATACCAGTGATCCTACAAGAACACACAGTAGCAAAAGAATAAACTCATCATGCCAAAGCTCTGCTTAGTGCCTAAGTTATGTTTCACACCTATAATGAAATGGAGCACCAACACCTATAGGATGCATATACAGTTATGTATTCACCCTTGTGCATAAATAATGACAACACCAGGCACAACCTCAAACTGAGTGAGTCCATAACACCACATTCCATGAGGATTATTTCCAGTTCTCAATACTGTACTTAATAATAATAATCTGGTCTTTTGCTTCTCAAAAGCGCCAGTTCTTCCATAGGGAATTCACTAGTGCTCGACACACATACTGCACTGTACATTATTTTTACAATTACAAGAATTGTCACATCTCTCATACACAATACAAACATCATCAGTAAAATATATATCTTCCATAGGGAATTCACTAGTGCTCGACACACATACTGCACTGTACATTATTTTTACAATTACAAGAATTGTCACATCTCTCATACACAATACAAACATCATCAGTAAAATATATACAGTAATCCCTCCATTATCTGGACGTCCAATAACCGGACATACTCACTAACCGGACATTCTGGGCTGTCCAACCCGCAAAATGCAAAAAAATCTGAAAAAAATCGATTAATTTTCAATTTTTGGGGACCGCGTCAGTTTGAATTTCCTGCCCGCGCCGATCGGCTATGTTTACACTCGTGGCATCTGTCTGTCGGTCGCCATTACCCACTTTGTTACTGACTCATGAACACCTCCGACAATGGCGGCCATATTGATTGCTTTTGTGGTGATACCCTACCTCCTACAGTGCTTGATACTGCTCATCACCTTCTTCATCATGTGTGTGATGATGGAATTTACTGTTATGTACAGTGCAGTGAAGTGATGTGATTCCAGTTATAAAAAAAAAAAAGTTGTGTAAAGTGTTGGTGATAAGTGCTGGTGATTCTCAATTTGGTAGATGAGTTTGGGAGAGTGTGTAAGAAACGGAATCTAAAGGTGAATGTGGGGAAGAGTAAAGTGATGGTCTTCGAGAGAAGTGAAGC
>JAGKTI010023475.1:0-14791 GCA_018397915.1 Birgus latro
TAGATATAGATAGATAGATTATTCACTAACACAATAATATCACTAAGCTGCATGGGAGAAACAATGTGGGTGCATTGTGGTCTTGGATTTCCTGATGGCTGCGTTTGTTTACAACTCGTGCATTGTGCTTTTGTCACTCGCTGCCAGGGTTCCTTGACCTAAGTCAATCCATGCGACCCACATCCAATACCTCTGCCTGCCTCAGCCCCACTCTTGTGTTGACTGTTGTTGTGTCTATGAGGACTATAAATTATCATAACACAGTGCATAATAGCACAGTAGCGAGGAATGTAGTCTAGAGACTGAGTGAGCTAGGGGGTGGAAAGGAAATGTCGTTTGCAATTTCTCTGAGGAATGCCAGATTGCAAGGTGTTGCCGGAAATGCTACATTCACACAGACACACAGGCTTCTAGAACTTTCGACAACTGTATAAGCCACATGACACTAGCCGTCCGGCACAACAGAGGGGGGAACGTAGATTAGACTTGGGAGAGACACGACAGAGAAGTACACCTGAGATGAATTTGAACATGAGCACAAATATTAAGCTGACTTCAACTGATTTTGAAACTATGAAATTAATTAATGATCCCATGAAGCCCTGGGAAGAATTGAGTATAGGTATGTTCAACCCCTATTATGTGTATAGCCCAGCTCCTACTGTTTTTGTGATCTTTTCCATTGTCTTTGGTGTATTACTATTCGCTATGCACAGAATGCAAACAAGAATCGCGAATATGGAGTCCCTTTTCACGGAGAAAAAAATAAACAGTCAAGTGAGACCCCCTGAGTGAAAGGTGTATATACGTAAATAGTAAATAAACAAAAAAATTTCATTAATAAAAAAAAAAAAGACACAAGTGAATTAATATTACTTAATATACAAGTACCCAAGTCTTGCAATATCATTATAGTTCATATAACTACAATACAAATATATTAATAATTATTACTATACTCTTAGCACTGTGATGCATATAAGCATATATATCAGTTCTACAATAATCACATTATACAATATCAATTATGAAGTACTCCATATACTCCAATATTCTACTTACTATTTATATGTAACACAATTACAATGTATTATGTTTCTAGAATATTATTATACAATGTTGTTATTAATACTATGTATTACTAGATGTAATTATTGCAAGCTGTCATAGGTACTCCAGCAGGCATAACCGAGCCATGTCAGGACTATAAATTATCATAATACAGTGTATAATAGCATAGTAGTGAGGAATGTAGTCTAGAGAGTGAGTGAGCTAGGGGGTGGAAAGGAAATTTCATTTGCAGTTTCTCTGAGGAATGCCAGATTGCAAGGTGTCACCGGCAACACTACATACACACAGACACACAGGCTTCTAGAACTTTCGACAACTGCATAAGCCACATGACACTAGCCGTCCTGTACAATAGAGGGGGGAACGTAGATTAGACTTGGGAGAGACACGACAGAGAGAGGAACTGGGGATAAGGAAGTTGGAGAGGCAAGAGAGGACGGGACCTAAATCAGAATTACGAGAGAGAACTGTGAGAGAGAGTTAACAAGCATGAAACCGCTCTCACCTCAATATGCTCTTGTGTTATACACTCAGTGTTAATCTCAGTTTCCCTTACAGAAAATAAAACTACAATCAACCCCAGACTCATCTTTAACTTCTCTCGTCATTGACTACAAGTGACCCAAGGTTAACTTACAATTCCACTAACTGGTTACTACAGCTTGGAGTCTACTACAACCCAACACAAAATAAGATCAACATATTTTTTTAACAACAAAATAACCTATAGAAGTACACCCCTCGGCTACATCTACTTACATGTCCAGCGGCATTTATATACACCCCGTCTTCGTTATAACGATGAGATGCGTTTGTGAAAATGCACTGTTGAGCTGGGTTATCGTTAACTGGGGACGTTATGACACAGAAAGTATACGATTGCATTGAAGAGTCTTGGGATCCCCTCCCAACCATGTCCAAAACCCACCCAAATGAATCCCAAAATAAGTTTCTAACTCAATTAAACCAAACAGCTTTAAAACCACCTAAACTAAGCCTAAAAGCAGTTTATAACTCACCTTAACCCAAAAATAAAATCTGAAAATCATCAAAAATAGGTCTGGAAAAAATCAAACTTAGTAAACTGTTTCACCCCACCTATGACTAAAACACATTAATCTAAGTCTAAAAACAGTTTATAAATCAATCTAAACACAAAATAAAAGTCTAAAATATCATCAAAATCGGTTTAAAAAGAAAGCATTGAATAAAAACCAATTAGATAACTGGGGACTGGTCATCGATAAGTGGGGAAAGGTGTTAATTTTTTTACGTCGCTATGGCAGGGTATCGTATAGAGACTGATCATATAGCAGGGTATGGGTGTCTATCTATCTATCTATCTATTGCCAGACGCCTCAATCCCGAACGGGGTAGCCACAAACAAATCGCCTCCATGTCACTCTGTCCCCTGCCATTTCACAACCACGCTCCCAACTCACACCCCCCTCTCTCATATACCTCTCCACTCCATCCCCCCATCTCATCCTTGGCCTCCCACTCCCTCTCCCCCTCTCCACTTCACTCAAATACACTCTCCTCGTCAGTCTCTCGCTCTCCATCCTCTCCACGTGGCCAAACCACCTCAGTGGGTTTCTCCTAACACTTCTTATCACATCCACATCTACAAAACAATGCTCCTTCACTTCCTCATTTGTCAGTCTGTCTCTCCATGTAACCACATTATCCTATCAAATAACTCACTTCCACTGCTCTCACTCTTGATTTGTGTCCCTCCAACAAGGTCCAAGCTTCACTTTCATAAGTCAGACTTGGTATCACAATACTGTCATGCAGCGACTTTTTTACTCCCAACCCCACATCCCTGATTCTTATCACTGCTGCAACCTTTCTTCCTTGCTGTACCCTTTCAAGCATTTCAACCTCTGATTCCTTACTCATTACACTACCCAAGTACTTAAACACACTCACATTTTCCATTTCCTCCTCCTCATCCAACCTCACTGTACACTGAGTGACTTCATTTCTCTCGAAGACAATAACTTTACTTTTCCCTACATTCACCTTTAGATTAAGTTTCTTACAACCTCTTCCAAACTAATTCACCAAGCCTTGCAGCTCCCCTTCATCTTCACTTAACAACACAGTTTCATCTCCAAACAACAGTACAGGGAGTTTCCAAAACCTGCTCTCTCTCATTAGGGTCGCTCCAACATCCACTGCCCTACCTTGTATCTCTTTTATAACCCCTTCCATGACACATCCCTGTATCAATCCAACATTCAAATAAAAAATTTCACTCAGTTCACTATCCACAAACATTGCAGCCTTAACCCCCTCATACATGCTCTTCACAGCATTCAACAACTTCCCATGTACTCCATATATTCTTAGTATTTTCCACATCCTTTGTCTATTCACCCTGTCATGTGCTTTCTCCAAATCCATGAAGGCCACAAACAACTTCTTTCCCTTCTCTAGAAACTTTTCCACTAAAGACTTAAGAATGAATATCTGATCTGCACAACCTCTTCCCATCTCAAAACCTCCCTGTTCTCCTCTAACTGCTCCATCCATTCATCCATCATCCAATCCTACACTGTCCCATGAGGAGTGTAGGATTCCTCTATTGTTTCCCTAACCTTGTCAATAAGTGTCCTATCATATATTTTTCCTATTACACTCAACCCTCGGCTATCACGCCCAACTGGTGCCGCTATGGCTGTGCTATAGCCAAAACTGCGATAACTGAATTGAAGAACTTATAGTAATAAATTGGTGCCATGACCTCAATATTTACCCCTAAGATACCCTTTTTGTAACACATAATGACATATAATAGTCTAAAAATGTGCATGCAAATTAGAAATATACTATCTATCTATCTATTGCCAGACACCATAATCCCGTAAGGGGTGGACATTTGACTTTGAGTTACAGTATTTGTTTTACTGGGAGGGTTAATAAAAAACAGAACTTAATATCCCTTTTGATGGTCGTCTAGCACCACGCATATTTAGCCAGGAATAAGTTTCGGTGCCCATTAAAAAAAAAAAAAAAAGCTATAAAGAAGTCGTCAGCAAGGACTGATGGTTTTGGGACAATTCGCCGTCAAGTCAAATTCACCATGACAACAATAGCAAGACAATTCGCTGTCATTAATGAACACAGCTATGGGTGATCTATCTATCTATTGCCAGACGCCATAATCCCGTAAAGGGTGGCCATTTGACTTTTGTTATTTGGCCATTGTAATATCACAAAAAAGGTTATTGTTCTCGCTATCACTGTTCGTGGTCTGAGGACGAGCACTTGAATGGCTTGGCAGGCGGCGCAGGAGACCCTGTTGGGTGGCCAATCAGCACTCAGCTGGTGCTAACATCACGCGACCAATCAACGAGTGAATCTTTTGTTGGCTGGGGGGAACACCGGAGCCCAGCCTTTTTGAAATTTTCAAACATTTCTGGTGCGTGATAGCAAGCATTTAGTGAGCGACACAGGTACAGTAAAACCTCGATATAACGGACTTCAGTAGACCGGAATTCGCTTTTATCGGACTCGAGGAGCTACCGGACTGAACTCCTATATATCGGAAAAAGTCTGATATAGCCAGAAAGCAGTCCGGACTGCCTGACAACTTCAGCTATGTTCACCACAATAAGACAAGTAAAAGACATGTTTTTCAGTGCACAGTACAGTATTATTATACCATTTGATTAATGTAGTGAAGGTATAACACAGTACAATACTGCAGTGGTGGTGAAAACCACTGATATATCGGAAAAAGTCCGGATTAGCAGGGGTAAGTCCGGATGTCGCTTTTATTGGAAAATCGCATATTTCGGACTGGCCTGAGCCCCAATTAGTCCGTTATAGTGAGGTCTTACTGTATTTGGGTAATTTTTTATACAGGCGTGATAGCGATATGGTGTTATAGCAAAACCCATGATTGAGTGTACACTAAGAAGACAAATACCCCTGTAATAACCACATACTTCTTTTTCCCCTTTTCCTTTGTACAGGGGAATTAAACCTGATTCCAATCCGCTACGGCTCTACCTTCCTCCCAGGTCAATCTGCACGTCTTCCATATTCATTCTACTGCTATCTCTCTCCCAATTCCTGGGACTTTCCCCATTTTGAATTTCTTCATTGCTTCCACTACCTACATCCTACTATATACCAAACGTAATATATGGTAACATTAAAAATGAGTGAAATAAACACATGTGGTAGGTGGGGGCACTCATCATCCACTCACTAGATGTAGTGCTGCTCTCGGGTGTCTGTCCTTTCCTTTCCTCCTTCCTTCCTCCTTTTCTTCCTCTTTTGTCATCCTTTACTTCACTCTTTCCTCATCCTTCTGCCTACAGGTGACTTTACACTCCCTCTTCTATCTAACTGTCTATCTTTCCTTCATTCTTTCCTCTTTCTTCTACCTATGGATGACTCTGCACTGAGTGACAAGCCAAATGGTTTCCTGTACACCAGGAAACCATTTACTATGATGGGTGGTAACCATCCATCCATCCATCATCCAATCCTTTGTCGCCCCATGAGGAGCGTAGGAACCCAGGGCTAGGCAAATAGGTCCTGACATTTAAGAAGAGAGTGACCAGCCTCACTCATCTCTGAGTGGCATTATGTGAGCAATAAACCCCAACCACCCCTTGGATATAAACCTTCAACGGTTCAATCCGATTGGAGCACCTTAATTACCCACTAAACCATCAGGTGTCAAAATTTGGTTATATGGTTACCACCCATTCCTGGTGTACAGGAAACCATTTGGCTTGTCACTAAGTGTAGAATCACCCACAGGCAGAAGGAAGAGGAAAGAATGAGAGAAAGAAAAACAGAAAAATGAGTGTAAAGTCACCCGTAGGCTGAAGAACAAGGAAAGAATGAAGGAAAGAAAGACAGAAGAGGATGGAAGGAAAGAAGGATGGATGAGATGAAAGGGCAGAAACGTGAGAGCAGCACTACATCGGGTGGGTGGATGGTGAGCGCCCCCACCTACCACTGTGGTAACCATATAACCTATTTATGGCACCTGGTGGTTTAGTACATAATTACGGAACTTCAATCGGATTGAGCCAGTGAAGGTTTATATCCAAGGGGTGGTTGGGTTTTATAGTTCACGCAATGCCACTCAGGGATGAGTGAGGCTGGTCATGCTCATCTTAAATGTCAGGACCAACTTGCCTAGCCCCAGGTTCCTACGGTCCTCATGGGGCAACACTGGATTCGATGATGATGAAAAAAGCCTTTATTTTATTTGTGTTGTCACCAGTCACCCTTAGCACTAAGTTATTTTTCTCCACAAGAAGTCCATTTAAATTTGGATTACTTAAATATCATGGGGTTTTTACAGTAACAAAGGGTGTCAAAATATGAGAATCTATTGTTGTTTGCTTCAGCCCCACCTCCAGCACATATCATGACACTCAAATAACAAAACTCCACACACTACAGAGACTGAGTAAAGTCAATCCTTTCCCATCTCTCTGCCTCTGTATGCTCTCCCCTACACACTGCACACACAAAAGTCAGCTTTATTTTGCAGCCCAACTCCAATGTCATTACATCTCTTATGCATCCTCTTAAAACAAACACTGCACAAGATGGAGTTACTTCATACACCCTTGTCTCAAACTGCATACAGCCATTTCACCATTACAAAAATAAATATAAATTCATCATCATCCAGACCTCCTTTCCCATCCGAGAGCAGGCTGAGGAGTAGCAATGCCCAGAAAGCCCAATCCAAGGGGCCACGCTTCCATTCACACATCATTCAAGCCCCCAGAATCCTGGCTCTATCTGATAAGCCAAAAACTTTCACCACATTCTGCAGCTTCACACAAACACATCTGACAGAGCTAACCCAAACACTGTCACGTCATGCAACCCCCTCCCCCACAACACCCATTCAGCCAGCTCGGCCTCCCATCAGCCCCCCAGCCTCACCAACCCCCACACCTCTCTTCCTCACACACCCATCCACCACATCCCCCCACCCATCCTAGCCCACCCCACCCCCTCCCCCCTTCAAATTCACTCAGACACACCCCTTTCATCTCATACAAGTAAAAAATAAAATCACAACAATTAAAAATGCTCCAACATGCTTGAAAATAAAATAAATACTATAACCACCCAAACCCATTTTTCTCATCTACTGATAGGATGAGGTGGCTAGGATTCAGACACAAGGAAGGAGCAAGTACAAAAGTGTGACACCTTTACATGCCAAAGGTGCTAACAATGAGATCCATGTCTTACCTCCCTTGCTCAGATAGCCAAAGTGAGCCATGGTCTCAAGGAAGACAAAATCACTGTACACACTGCGGTCCAGCACCACACCCTGGCCTAGGGAAGAATAAGAAGACTTTAGTATTCTGCCAACACAGCACAATACAGCACTCTACCACCAGCCATAATGTGCTACAGTAATCAGGAAAAATGGATAATCATCATCATTAGCCAGACTGTCTCGCTCACCAAGAGGATGAGGTGAGGTACGGTCCTGGAAATGAGGTAAGAGATAACATGAAATTAAGAGAACTAGCAACAGCACAGCCAGTGAAATGAGTGAGATTATCATTCCATCATCATTCAACCCTTGGGGTATTGGCTCCACCTCACTGCCTTATCTACATACAGTGAGCCCCTAAGTTTCGGGTCCAATTGGTACTGTGAGGTCGGAGCGAAACCTGAATTTCACTAACCGAACAGTATTAATTCAGTGGTTAAAAATCTAATTGGATCTACAGCCCCTCCCAAAGTCACTCTTTTTCTCACTTTTAAGACATAATTCTCATAAAACAGGATACCACAATAACTGACAAACACATGAATATGATAAAAATGTTAAGAAACATTAAATAAATGGTCTACCAGCCTGAAAAATATTCATCTTATCCACTACCAAATACTTTTTCTTCTCCACACTGACTCGATACTCACAATGTTCTTTTCTCTTCTTGCCTCCATCCACTGAGCTTCCCAGTATTACACTAAGAAGACAAATGCCCCTATGATTACCACACACTTCTTTTTTCCCTTTTCCTTTGTATAGGGGAATAATTATACCTGACGTCCAATCCTCCGGGACTCTACCTTCCTCCCAGGCCAATCTGCACATCTTCCACATCCATTCTACTACTATCTCTTCCCATGCTTCAGCATTTCACCACACACTCCATCAATTCCTGGGGCATTCCCCATTTTGACTTTCTTCATTGCTTCCACAACTTCCATCCTACTGATTTCTTCCTCTCTTCTCACATTCCTCCTCCTACCAGCCATTCCCCCGCCACTTATACTTACATTACTTTCATTCTCTATGTTCAACAATTCCTTTAAGTGTCTCTCCATCTGCTCACCTTTTCTCCTTCTTCACTAGTAATCTACCAATTTTATCTTCCACTCCCCAACTAAGTTCTTTGGTACCCTGTCTAACTCTCCTTACCTATATGTAGAACATTTTCTTACATTCCCTCTACTTTACACTTAAATTCCTTACAAATTCCTCATCCACTCTCTTGTTACTCTTTCAAACTAACCTTTGCACCTCTCTCTTCCTCTCTACGTATAACTCTCTCTTTCATCTGTCAACTTCTTCCACACCCCTGTTTCTCATCCACTCATTATATGCTTTCGTCTTTTATGCCACAGCCTGTCTCACCTCTTCAGTCCACCATGCTGTTCCCTGCACTTCCATTCATCTTCTCTTCACCTCACACACCACCTCACATGCTGCACAGGTTTCTTCTGTGAATATCTTGCACACACCTTCCATGCCCCCCATCTGCTCCAATCCATATTTACCCAATCACTCCTCCACTTCTCTCATATTCTGCCTTTCTTCCATCCTCTTGTAACCTTTCCACCCTCCTTGTATGAACTACTTCCTCCTGTCCTTCCCCTCTTCTATTTCTCCATTTCATTTGGACCCTGATTCTGACCACAACCACTTATATGAATTATTTCCTCCTGTACTTCCCCTCTTCTATTTCTCCATTTCATTTGGACCTTGATTCTGACCACCACCAAGTGGCAGTCAGAAAGTCCTCTTCCCCAACCTCCATATGCTCTTGCATCCATTACACACCTCATCCTATCATCCAAACACACATAATCAATCATTGCCTTCCATTCATTCAGTTCACCACCCACCCTTCCCATCACTCGCCACATATACCAATGGATCATTTTGTGCCTGAAGAGGGTACTGGCTATCACCAACCCTCTCCCAGCACAAATGTCCACTAAAGCACAGCCATTCTCATCCATCTTTGCAGGCACACCCCACTCACCAACTACTCCATCCACCTTCACATTCCCTACTTTTCCCTTCATATCTCCAATCAAAAACACTCTATCATTCCTTTCAAACTTTTCATGCACATTCCACATTTGTCCAGAACTTTTCTCTCACTCTGCTTGCACAATCTTGCGCTGGTGCATACACACACACAATCGCCCACATTTGTAGTCCAACTTTCAATCTTACCCATACAATCCTTCAGCCAACTGATCCATACTCTCTTTTATTCTCCTTCCATCTGTTACTCACAACAATTCACACTCCTTCTTTTGCCCTCTCATTCTCATCTACTCCCACAC
The DNA here is from genome assembly GCA_018397915.1 of Birgus latro. Lineage (NCBI taxonomy): Eukaryota > Metazoa > Arthropoda > Malacostraca > Decapoda > Coenobitidae > Birgus > Birgus latro. The sequence continues at coordinate 9,664 of JAGKTI010023475.1, forward strand.
ATATACCCCATCCATACTCCCTCACACTTTTACCTCTCCATTTAGTTTCAGTTAATCCACATACATCCACTTTCGCACCCTCAAGCATCTGTACAATCTCTCTCTCTTTCACCTCATCATTTGCACCCCCAACATTTCATGTGGCAATCTGTACCATGTCCTTTGTTCGGTCCTTAGTCATCACCTGTTGGTCAGTCCTGGTCTGAGGGTTCTTGTTTGTATTTTTAGTTAGTTGTTTTCCGGGGAAGGGTACTAACCCTCCACCAACCCACTTGTTGTCACATAGGGAACACGTTGGTTGGTTATGAGGTTATCACCCAGAATTGTAAATGCTTTCCTGGTTTACAGGAAATCATTTGGCTTGCCACTCAATGAAGGGGTACCCTAACAACAGAGTACCACTACACTAAGTGGGTGGATGGTGGGTGCCCCCACCTACCAAATTAAAAACAATTATGCTTTTTCTAAATGTGAATAAAATTTGTTAGCTAATGACAACTGGAAAATGGTGTTCACGTGCTGCACAGCTCAGAGACATTTACTGTAGCTTCATGCAGCACAGAACTTCAAAATCTTATCACACTGCACTGTCATGTATACTACTGCATTCCTAACATTCACTGTCTTCAAGGGTAAGTGCAAACATAGTTGTTAATATTAGTTTCACACCATAGAGAATGTATTAATATTATCACGTTTTCATTCCACAGATGGTCATTTCCATCACCACAACTGTTTCACAACTCGTACACACTATGTATTTGAAGCTGGATTATTTTAACTATATTTTCATTGCACTACATTATTTAAACTTTTGAAAAGCCATAATTATGGTGAAATCTGGATAATGTTTACTCTGAATCAGAGAATAGTAAATTTCTTGATCACACTGAGGGGAGGAAAGTTTTATTATGGGTAAAGAGACGCTCGCTAGTAATAATGTCTGTTTGTTCCACATAAATGTAGTCATCAATTATATATGCTAGTTTCTGAGGTCATGCAGAGCTAGTTTTGGGAAATGAACAGGCCAATTTCATAAAGTGTGGTATTCAAATTTTGGATACTTCCGAACTTTAGACATCTGAATTTTCGAGGTTACACTGTACAGTAAATTAGCCCTACTGCCCTCATATAATTTCTAGATGCCTGGTGGTCTAGTCAGTTAAGGCAACCAAACTGGCTGTAGTTCATATGGGTCTAAAACCATGGAGTGGTTGAGGTTCACTGCTCATACTATGCTGCTCAAAGGGAGAGAAACTAGTCACTCACACCTTAATCATCTGGAATGAGTAGCCTAGTCCCAGGTCTCCAGATTCTGGATGGGACACTACTGGACTGGAAGATGGAGAGCTGGTTCTAACACACCTTCATGCAGTTTTTTCACATGCTCTGTACTTGACTGTTTGTTCCCTAATAAGGAATTCATAGCACCGGCTACTTTCTTCTACGAGGATGTCTAGTTTTCAAATCTTTTTCACACTCTGGGCATGTGGCAAGGAAGGAGGATGACAACTGGGTGTGGAAAGTGATAAGTGTGAACGCTGGAGGTAGGTTGCAAGACGCAAACAGAAAATGACCGGGGACAAGGTCATACAGTGTGACCTTGGGGATAAGGGACTGAATCGAGAGGCTGCCAGAGATCAAGCAGCATAGTGAGCTGCCATTAGGTGACCAAGGCCAAAGCATGCATGCCTGTTAGAGCCTTTATAAACAATACGATATGAAAAAATAATTCCTCTCTTTTATTACTGCACCAAGGCACTGTCTTTAAAATACTATACACAATCAAATCTTTCTTAATTCAACAACAAACTACACAATGTCACTTGCAAATATTAACTAAACTCTTAATTAGTCTGATTTTCCAAAGAGATAACTGTCTTTTTTTTAATCATGATACCACAAAGAGAAGTAGGCTGGTCCTTAACCTTTAAATGAGCTGAACAGTATCAGCCAATTCCTGGGCCCCTACATCTTACCAGAAGTTGGTGGGATATATGAGTCTGGCTGTTCTAGATCTTCCAGCTTCAATGGGTCCAGATTTCCATCATTTCATAATTTATTTCATACAGCTCGGGGGCAAAAAAAATCAAGGCTACAGCTCTACATTCATTCCATACTCTCGTGTTAAATCTATTTTCACAGCTCAGCACTGATGGAGTTGACCATTTTAGGCAAAGTTAAATGGAAAAGAGTACAGACTATTATCTTTTTACCTGTCCTAAACTAGAGTATCAACAGAGTGCAGAAAACTGGGAACTATTAGGAGGCCATACTTGGATTCTAAATAATGAATCCTTCCTCACTGTCAACTCCATGGGTTATATGCAACTGGCTGTTAGTTATAATTCCACCAACCTGTGCTGAGGACATGAGCCAGGGCATCAACATACTGCATCATCCTGGTGCGGAACATGAGTAACTGGAAGGCAGCCACATTGCGGTGGGTGGGGTCCCTGTGGAAGTCCTTCTCATCAAAACTGCAGCAAGCCTCGGGCAACTTGGGGTCCAGCTTCCTCATGTCAAAGCCGTATTTGTTGATGTATACCATGTCCATGTTGGCTTCAGGCATGTACAGCATGTCCAGTTCTTCAGCAACTTCCTGCACAAATTGAGTGCTCATTAACCCCTTAAATATGATGATGTATTTTTACCTTCTCCTTGCTGCCACCAGATATCACACTATTTAAATTAAGACAGATCTCTAATACAGGCAACCTCTGATTTAAATCTATTTTCATTCACTATAACAATCTAAATTTACTCCACCCTTTTTTCAGTTTCCGTTATACATTTTCGCTGCAATAATCCCAAATGCTGCCATGAGCTCCCCAAAATATTCAAAATTATTTCACTGAATCCGGAGTGCAAGCCAATGGATCTCTCTCATTAGGGACGGCTTGAAGCCAACTGGACCAATTGCTCCCACTTAGGACCCACGCCTAAGGGGGCCCCACACTAGGGAGCTACAGTAGGCCTGATCTACTCTAGTCTCGTCACATACACACAACAACACATTGCAACAAACACCTAACACCACACTGCAGGCTTTACAGAGAACTATGTACTTATCAATGGTGATCTACACATTTTGTCCGTTATACTTGTAGGGTTACATGTATGCAATTTTATATTAAAATGTTGCTTAGATCTATTTGGTCCATTAACTCACATGCACCTTGTAAGCACATATTTTGACTGCTTTCCATTCTACCATAGAGATATATAAGTCTACAACAGACTTTATTTATATTTCTATGATTCTACAAACTTTGGCTATGAACCTGGGGGCCCCACCAAAAATATTCCCAATTGCACCCCACAGCTTCTAAGGCCGGCCCTGTCTCTCCTTCAAAATAGCCTCAGGTGCATTACACAGGGTACAATGTCACTGCCAAAACACCAACATGGTAGTTACCCACTGCGTATCACTCACATGTAGCCTTGTAGTACTTGCTCTGCCTCCTCGGTCCAATTTTCCTTATCTGCCAGCTTTCACTCACCTATTGCTACTCTACTCGTTACATTACAGTATTTACTTTTTCTTTTTATACATTTTTAAATACAAATATGTGTGAGTCTGTCTCATAAAAATAACTAGTGGGAGGGGTGGGGAAGTGATTTCAACACTTAGGACCTTGGATTGATGGAATTCAGGCCCTATATTCTTGTCAGTTGAGGAAGCTCCCTTATGCCTCTTCCTAAGCAATTTAATTTTGAATAAGGCTGGTTAATATCCCTTTGTATATTATTTATGCAGAGTATGGCAGTGTTACAGGGATTTATATAACACATGACAGCAAGGTGCAATAAACAAAATAAATCACTTAGGAAATGATGTCTAGCAGCTTCCTTAACTGACAAGAATACCAGTCCAGGAACAAATCTTCACTAAACCTATGCTATTAACCACTCATTTTACACTCAATTGCTATCTAACTGGCTTTCCACGCATGTAAGTATAACATGGTCATAAATCGTCAGTTACCTGTATTTAGTTATACCTCATTCAACATTTACTCAGCTGGCATCTAAAAAAGCTACAAATAGTGAATTTTGTGCTATACAATCATCGCTGTCATCATCATCATCATCGTCATCTCAACTCTAATTCCCAGCTAAGAGATGGGGTGAGAAAGAATCAAGAATGAAGACTGCACAAAAGTAGGAGAACTATCACTGAGGCAGCATAATGAAATAGATCCCACAACCTTTCATCATCCTTCATCATCCAATCCTACGTTGCCCTATGACGAACGTAGGAGCCCAGGGCTAGGCAAGTTGATCCTGACATTTAAGATAAAAGTGACCAGCCTCACTCATCTCTGAGTAGCATTACATGATCATATCCCAGCCACCCCTTGGATATGAATCTTCACTAGCTCAATCCGACTGAAGCGTCATAATTACCCAAAAAACCACCAGGCGCCAAAATTTGGTTATATGGTTACCATCCAGAGTAGTAAATGGTTTCCTGGTGTACAGGAAACCACTTTGCTTGTCATTCGGTGTAGAGTCACCCACAGGCAGAAGGAAGAGGAAAGAATGAAGGAAAGAAAGACAGAAGAGGAAGTGTAAAGTCACCCACAGGCAGAAGGACAAGGAAAGAATGAAGGAAAGAAAGACAGAAGAGGATAGAAAAAATGAAGGATGGAGGAGAGGAATGGGCAGACACCTGAAAGCAGCACTACATCAAGTGAGTGGATGGTAAGTGCCCCCACCTACCACTGTCACACAACCTTTCAACTTCACAAAAGACAAAATACCAGTAAACTTATCATTCAAGCCTGCTAAGTCCTGGCATTACCTCACAATCCAAACACCATCTGCACTCATTTTCAAAGTGTTTTTGGATGAACTTTGCACATATCTGTGAGAAAAATAAATCACTCCATAGACAACCACATTAAAAAAAAGGGATGATGCTTAAGTGATATATTACTTCACACATACTTCATTCATCCGTATATAACCTGTCAGTTCCTTACGTCTTAACTTCTATACTTCACTTCTTACACATTCATTTACCATATCCCTCCACTTTCTTCTTGCCCTATCATGCCACTTCCCATTTTCAAAATTGATGATGATGATGATGATGATGATGATGATGATGATGATGATGATG
>JAGKTI010023476.1:0-14791 GCA_018397915.1 Birgus latro
ATGAGTTTCTGTGAACATATTGAAGTCGACTGTCGTAGGCTGGAATAAAATGCGAAGCTGTTTATTCCCCGCGAGGACGTTAATAGCGATACTTTGTGTGTGTGTGTGTGTGTGTGTGTGAGCCTCAAGTAAATACATTTGTCGTCAGCTGTAATTAATTGCTAAGTAATCCATGGATAGAGTGGAGGGAAATGTTGGTTAATAGTAAACAAACTGTCGTAGCCAATTCCCTGCAGGGACTTCCTCTCTGATGAGTAAAATCGTCTTCAGTTTGTGAGAACATGAAACTATATGCATCCGCTGTTGAAAGTATTGAAAGTGTTCAAGTGAGCACGCTTGCCAATGTTGTTATTTTAACTCCCACAAACGTGCGTCGGTCCGCTTGAGATTAAACAATTTCCGAGATAGTTTCGGTGGTTAGTATGGCGCATTTTGTCTTTGCTAGCAGTATGCTGGTGAATTTTGAGAAAAGCCTTTAGGAGAGCACTCAGATAAGGAAATGAATACTGAAGGCTATACCTAAATTCTCCAGCTCAAAAAGTCTCTTCTAAGTTGAATACAGTTCTACTGAAATTATTATTATAACTTACTTAAAGGCCGCCTTCGGCGGCCTTTCTGTCCCGATATTAAAGCCGCTCAATGTCAAAAGGTCAGAAATGAGTCATAACTCGGGAACCGGTCGCCTAGTTTAATTAGAAATTGTTGTATTCTTCCAGTTTGAGCGTTTTAGCGGTACCTTGCTCTATCAAAAATTGCGCCGCAATGCGCCGTTTTTGCTGTGTTACGGTAACAAGTGGACAAACCAACAAACATACAGAAAACAGATCATTATCACGGAGTGCGCAGGAATGGCGCCGGTTTAAACTGGCGTCCCGTACTGTAGGGTATGTGAACATTCGCGTGAAAACGGTCGCAACGATTAGTTCTAAGCATATGAACCAAAAGACCTTTGCCCTTCAAGTGCAAAACTCCTCGCAAACTCTTGCTAACCTTCGTTGGAGTCGCAAAATCGAAACGCAAAAATATCGATTTGTTCTTTCTTTCGTTCTTTCTTCTTCATCAGTCATAACTTCAAAACAAAAAGGCGTACGCGAGCACACTATACACCAAAACGCTGCTTGTCAAGTGTAGATGTTTCATATCATGTTTAGAAAAGTATTCAGGCTACGGTTCGCGAGTTACGGCCTGAAAACCGCTTTGTTGGTTAGCTTCAGCTTGCCTACAGTTAAAGAACGTACCAAAACACGTCTCTTTTCACGCGAAGGGACTCTCGTTTTAGTGTTTCGTATATCCAAATGTAACACTTGCTTTATGTATCATTATACTTCCACAAAAATATCATAAGCTAGAAAACAAAAAACTTTTAAAATGATTGTTAAGAAGTAAAAATGGCAAAAGTGCACAGATAAGAGATGAAAAAAGCACAGAAACAAGAGAGCATTCAGGATGGGAGGAGATTTGGAGACCTATACCCATTACTACATTCCACCAGCTACAAGTCTGTGGCTAAAGTGTGGAATGTAGTAATGGGTATAGGTCTCCAAATCTCCCATCCTGAATGCTCTCTTGATTCTGTGACTTACTCCATCTCTTATCTGTGCACTCTTTCCAGTCCTACTTCTGAGCAATCATTTTAGAAGAAAATTTTTGTTTTCTAGTAATATAGATAGATAGATAGAACTTTTGGAGACAGTTGGAGTAAACTATTTATATAAAAAAAAGAAAGTGACGTCACTATATAATTTTTATCCATCTATTGTTCAATATTTTATTGCTCCATTATGAGCACAGGGGCCCAGGACGGCTGATTGGTCCAGAAATTCAAGGCGAATGTTACCCGCTGCTCTCCCTTGAGAGGCATTATGTGAACAATAAACCCCAAGCACACATAGGATGTAAACCTTGTGGGCCACATCCAGTTACAGTGTCATCACACACTCGATCATAGGCGTCCATTTGGTTATATGGTTACCACCCAAATATAGTAAATGGCTTCCTGGGCTACAAGAAATAATTTAGCTCGTCACTCAGTATACATTAGTCACCTATAGATGACACTCTATTAAGTGAATGGATGGTGGGCGTCCTCATAGTTTTTTTTTTTTTTTCATAACTGCCTGCAGAGCCAGAGTCAGCGCTCTTGAGAGTAAATTACCTCCCGTTTGATTTCTTGATGACTCATTACCAACATTCGTCTGAATTCATCACCAAACCCCTCCTTTAATTGAAATGACTCTTTCATAACATGTATATAAGAATTCTCGCATATATTTTGGTAAATAGCTTTCCCATTTTCTTACGAGTAATCAATGGTCTGCTGAAAGTATGGGGCGTATACACCCTGCACGCCCACCCTCACCATCCGTGCTTGATGTTTTACGTGTCATTTTATCAGTAGAACAGTAGTGTTCAGAAACACCTGTATAGGAGGCAAAGCTAGCCGTTCACTGTTGCACGCGTCCTTACTCTCACCCATAAGTATTATCATCATTATTCGTATTGTCTTTCTCGTTATCGGCCGCACTGTCATGACTTTCTAACATAAGTATTATCAGCGCCTTCGTCATAAACATTACCATTATCGCTGTTTTCATCTTCGTTCTCATCTCGCCATTACCATCATAATCATCGTCGTGGCAGTTGCAGTCATTGTCAGTTTCTTCATTGCCATCAAAATTTTTTGCATTATCACCATTGTCACTCAGTGCTTTCTATCATCAGCCACTGCTGTCATCACTTACTACCATCAACACTCACCACCATCTTTATTATCACTCATTACCATTAACACCTACCATCATCTTCGACATCACTCCTTATAATCATTCTAATTATCATCAACCACTACTATCACAGCCATCACTATCGCCATATCTGTCGATGAAATTCTAATGATTCACGATTATGTCTTTATCAGTTTCCTAGACAGAGGCCGATGTACGGTATTACTTAGCTAGGCTTGTCTGATAACTGCCATAAAAAGCCTTGTGAAGATCTTGTAACTTCTATGGCCAGTGTCTCTTTGCTCTCCGATTAGTCCTAGAAGCTGAACCGATCGACGAGACGGAAGTTTGTTCATGTGAGGGACTGGAGGATCTGCCGCCAAGATAGAACTGGATCGATAATGTTATTCGGTTGTCCCAGTCATGTCCTCAGTTCCTCAGACGGATAAATCAGATCGTCCATTGCTGTTAATATTGCGAAGCTCATGTCGAGACGAAGGAGCCAGAATAGAGAAGATTTTCCATGACTAGAGCCAAAGTTCAAGGTGACCCCGACTCTCCCTTCGTTCGAGGCAAGTTAACCTCTTACCAAGTTGTAGACACTCAGGGTAATGGGATGAAGAGGAGCGTGTGTATCGGGAGGAGGTGGAGGGGAGGAAGGACGATTGAAGAGATTATAGGAGCAAAAGAGGTTGGGGAAGAAAGGTGAGAGAGGGTAGGAGAAGTGCAGGATGAGTGAGAAAAGTGTAGTAAAATAATAAGAAAGCGAATGGAGCTGCGAGAGAGAAAGAGAGAGAGAGAGAGAGAGAGAGAGAGAGNGATTATTATGAACGATTTTAAAAATATAATTCAAATGAGGTGAGTGTGTGTGTGGCGTAAACTGATTTATAATGAGGGGAAAAAATGTGGGTTCCGGTACGTGTCTTTGTTTTTTACAATATCGCGCTCAGTTTGATAACCTCATTATTAAATTATTCTTACAGCCACAAGAACATATCACTCCCTTTAAATAAGATCTTTCAAATGGTGAGATTAATAAAAATTTCCATTAATCCTATCTGTACATTATCAACGCCATCACCATCATTTTCCTGACCTATAGTCACCTAATACACTGGGCGGGTAGGATCCAGAGACAGATCAGAAAGCTTAGTGTTATGTAGAGATACGTTAACACTGTGTGCAGTAGAAATGGGTGATACATCAGTTAACTTTCCCCTCAGACCTTCAGAAGTCTTGGCTGCATCTCAAAGGCACACGAGCCACATAAATATCTGCTATGGTAAAAGAGAGATGTTACCCTAGCTGCGTGCATATCCACACATACCTCAGTCAGCACAATAACCCAGTTTCCATTTTTTACTATCAGATGATTTATTTAGTTTAGGAGAGGCCTCTCGAAGTGCAGGGGCTTATATTTGTGGACATGAATTTTACTCTGGATGGATGTGAATGAGCATGAGCGTGGATGAGTGCAGAACTGACGTGGATTAGACCAGTCAGATAGATGTAGGTTGAAACCAACGAATTTAGATGAAATTACATGAATCAAAGTGAATGTTGATGATTTCCGATGAGTGTATATGGATAAGAGTGTCTTAGGTGGGTCCTTGAATGTATAGTTATGGGTGAATATTAGTGGGTGAGAAAGGTGACATATCAGTTCACGAGTGCGAGTCAGTGAGCAGTTTATCCAGTTGAATAAATAATTGAACCTTTTATGTAAATGAGAGTGGATACGGGAAGGTATAAGCTAATGAGTCAGCAACCGAGGCTTAGTCGGTCAGTGTGAGTGGCAGAGTGAAAGTGATTGCTATACGTAAGTGTAGGTGGGTAATGATGAATAACGTGAAGGAGTACCAAAGGGTGAGAATCGTCATACCTGTTGGTAAGTCCTGATGGCTGAAAATAAATAACTGAAAGGGCGCAAATAAGTGTGGGTGAGTAAATGTTGATGGATAGGAGTGAGTGATGTGACGGTGTGAATGAGTACAAGTAACTAAGTTTAGGTGAGTGAATGTGATTTATTCTTTGACTCACTCACTGTGAAAGGTCTTCCGATTGTAATGGGTCGGTGACTCTAATGCAATACCGGGCCTAACTTTACACTGCCAAAAATTACACAGGCGAGAAAAGATTTTCAGATAAATGTACGAGCAACTGATATAAAAAAAGGTCGGGATGAAAGAGAGGTGTGAGGCCTTCGAGAGCATTATGTAATGTAACACACCTGTTTTTTTTCCATCATAACAGTCTGCAGATTTCCGTTTGTTATCAGGAAAAAAGATCCCGACAAAAATTGGTATTTGACTGTGGAAGTCCTAAGAATACAGCCATGTGCTTCTTATGAATAAGGATGGTTTTAGAGCATTTTGGGAGAGCTCACCTTAAAGAGAGAGAGAGAGAGAGAGAGAGAGAGAGAGAGAGAGAGAGAGAGAGAGAGAGAGAGAGAGAGAGAGAGAGAGAGAGAGAGAGAGAGAGACAGACAGACAGACAGACAGGCAGACAAACCGACAAACCGACAGGCAGATAGACAGACACACAGACTGACACATAGAATGGCACACAGACAGATACCCAGACAGACACACACATACAAACAGATAGACACAAACCTGCAGACACAAAGACAAACAGACAGGCACACAGACACACAAACTTATAGAGAAGATGGGATGTGAAACATGGAAATGTTAGGATGGGAAAGGGAGACAGGGAAAAAACGAAGGACGAGGAGAACAAAGGAAAATGAGGAAAAAGAGGAGCAGCGGGGAAATTGTTCGAGAAAAAGAAGAAAAAAATTCTCTCTCTGTCATACCTAATTGGCGCTCTTAAATATTTGTCGATAGATTTCAGAAACTCTTTTTATTGAAGACATAGACAGTCGGTTAATTGCACGGGTTTCATTGCCATCCATCATCATCATTACCATTATATTTATTTGTCTTTCTCGATGTCGGGAGCTTTGTCGTCACTTTTATTATCATCAGTGTTACCAACCTTCGTCAAGATAAACACTGGTGCTGCCATCATCATTATCATCTACTGTAGTAACAATACCATCGTCATCGTAGTCATAGTCAGTGTCATCTTTATCATCGTCATCATTATTTCCAGTATCATTATTCTCATCATCATCATTTCCTTCCCCTCTGCCATTATTCCCGTCACTGCAGTTATAATTATCGCCACATCTCTCAGTCAGTCCTAATGATCCGGGACTGTTACCTTCATCAGTTTCTGGGATATCATTGATCATATTACCTATCGGAGCTTAACTGTTGATTGCCGTAAGAAGCCTCGAGATCATTCAGTAACTCCCGTGTTTGTATTTGCTTTGATCCCCAGTTAATCATTGAAGTTAAACCCATTGACAACACAGGATTTCTTTACATGGGAGGGAGGAATATCTGGCACGATGTCAATTTTAGTTCGATACTGTTGTTCTGCTTCCCAGGCTGGGCATTCAGTACAAATTTCGTGGACTCTCCAGTACCTCCAGTATTGTAAAGTTCATGTTGAGACGGACACACCAAAATGGGTACCAAATTCTATGACTCGAGCCCATGTTCAGGGTGACCCCCATTCTCCATTCCCTTCCCGCCAAGTTATCTCCTCGGCAATTTGTTGATGGCCAGGGTATTGATGGAGAAAATGATAGGGAGAGGGGAAGTGTGTGTGTGTGTGTGTGTGTGTGTGTGTGTGTGTGTGTGTGTCTAAATTATTGAACGCACGTAGTAAAAATGCTATTCAGTGGATGAGAGAGAGAGAGAGGGAGGGAGGGAGGGAGGGGGGAGTAGGGAGAGGGAGCGAGACTAAAATCAACATTAACACGGTAAAAACTGTTAAACAATACTTCAGTCGATACGGGTGTGTGAGTGTTTGCCTGAAACGTTTGTTGCCGTTCGTGTGAATTTTACGCCTTCAGTATGATGACATTTTTAATTTTCTTCTTGCTGCCATGCTTTAGGAAAGACTTCTTCAAAAGAAGGGGTTAGACAGATTCTTCATTAATTATTTGTACAATATTCGTCAGCAGCAGCATCACCATCATCATCGTCATCTTGAATTACATTCACCACATACACAGGGCAAGTAGAATCCAACAGGAAGATCAGGAAAACATACAATACAGTACCAGAGTTATCAACGTTGTGCTCAGAAGATTCGGCGGCATCTCACAGGCAGACGATCCATTTAAATGTCAGCCATTCTAGGGGGAAAAAAAAAATACAGGACGTTGCTTTTACAATGTGCATAACCACACATGCTGCAAGCAACATAATAACTTTTTCCATTTTTCTCTTCACCGAACTACTTTATTCATTTTTGGAGAGGCCTCTCGTAGTGAAATTCCTTAGCTTTTGGAACATGCAGTAAGTTAGCGTGGATGGCTGTGAATGAGAATGAGTGTGGATGAGTGTATATTTGATATGGACGAGAAAGAATAGAGAGATGAAGAGTGATGCTGATGGATGTGATGAAAAAAAAAGAAGAAAATTTGTGTTAAGGTTGATGTTGATGAGATTCGATGATTATATGTGTTTGAGGATATCTTGGATGGGTGGGTGTAGGTTAGTGATGGATGAGTGTGGGTGGATAGAAATGGATCTGGTGACGTATAAATGAGCTTAAGAGTGTGAGTCAGTCAGTCATGAAGGTGAGTAAAAAAGTGAGTGATCTTAAGTAAACGAATGTGGGTGAGTATCAGTGGGTGGAGAAAGGTGGCTTCTTGAATGGATTTTGGAGCGTATGTGAGTGAGCCGGTTGTTGTAGTTGATCAAATAAGTGAAAGTGGCTATAGGTAAATGAGAGTGAATGTCGGTGGGTTTAGGCAAGTGAGTGAACAGCTTAAGTTTAGTGGGTGAGTGTGAGTGAGTGGATGAGTGTAAGTGTAGGTGATTAAAAATGAATAGCCGTGCAGGAATGAAAATGGATGAGTGAATGAATGGATGAGCAAGAATTATTGTTAGGGATGAAAACTGATGGGTGAAATAATTATATGGAGCTGCAAATGGGTGAGAAATGGGTGAGAGTGAGTAACAGTACGAGGATGAGGGCAAATGTTATGACAGTGTGTACGAATGTAAGTGACTAAGTTTACGTGACCAAGCATATTTATTCTTTGACCCCTTCACAGGAACAGATCTCCCACTTCAAAATAATAATAATAATAATAATAATAATAATAATTTGGTAGTACAAGAATGAAACCAGCCTGTAGGCATACGCAATAAACAGGTTGTGCAATAAGAGACGGTTACTTCAATGCAGTACCAACTTCGTCTTCGTCAGACTAAAACTACTCGAGCAAGAAAAAATGTACGCCAAAAGAAAGGAGCATTAAATATAGGATCCAAGAGGGATGTGAGGTCTTAGGAAGTACCACATGATACTGCAAACCTAATTCTTTATCGAAGCAGTTTTAGATTTCCACTTGTTACGAGAAAACAAAAATCAGAATAAAATAGTATTTCCTCTATAGAGCTGTGTAGATAGTCATGCCTTTTGATATGACACAAGTGTAGTATGATAGTATTGTTGGAGGGCTCAAATAAAAAAAATATATATATATATATATAATAATACTCAGTATCGTAGTACTGAAGATAATAACGTAAAAAAGTTCAGCCTCACTACTACACTTGCATGAAATCGCCAGGAATTAACACCATGACTACGATGACGTCTTTTTCAGTCTAATCACATTACAGTACTTCCAGACTGTTACATTAAGCGATTATATTAATTTCTAGTATTTAAGGATATGAATTAGCATGTAACTAGAAAACACTCAGAAAAGGTATACACCTCCGCCCATGCCGGATCCGGATGCTCTCCCAAATTTAATAAATTCTTTCTTGGCCCATGGCCCACCCTTCCACAAAATTTTAATGAAATTCATTGAGAACTTTTGGAGATATCGTATGGACAAACAAACAAACAGTCAGACAGACATAGGTGAATACATAACCTCCTCCAACTTCGTTGGTGGAGGTAATGAACTGAACAAATTTATAGTTCACCCTTCCATTTTGAAAGTGTTCCAGAAGCTTTTTAAAAAATCGTCCGGAGGCAGCAAGAATAAACTAAAAAAAAAAAATCCATGTTGAAGAAAGTAAGAGAAAAAAATAAAGATCTGACTAATAATGGGGTTAACTGTAGGTGGGCGCGTAGGATACAGAAAAATGGCAAAACACAGCACAGATCTTTAATGGGATGAATAAGATTAGGGAGCTGGAATGGCTTAACTGATAAAAGAGAGAGAGAGGGAGAGGGAGGGGGGGGGAGACAGAAAGACAGGGGCGGAAATGATGTGACGACTCAAATATGTAAATATATTGAAGGGAAAAATGGAGAGGAAGGAAGAAGCAGCAGAAAAAAGAAGGGTTTAAAAGATAGACCAAAAGAAAGTGTAAGAAATGGATGAGTAGCAGGGTGAGTGTGTTTGCAGGTTTATGCTTCGTTCATAATTACCCAGTACAGTTAGTTATTAGTTTGCTGATAGATTTCATAAAAACACTGCATAGGAAGCAAAGGCAACTGGTCAATCGTACACGCTTCCTTACTCTTCATCATTATTATCATCTTTCTCATTGTCGGCTTCACTGTCATCGCTTTCTTCATTATCATCAGTATTATCACCGTCTTCGTCATTAACATTATCGCCATCATTAGTTGTCGTCTCATTATCCACATCATCATCATCGTCGTCGTCTTCGTCGTAGTCGACGTCTGTCATTTTCATCATCGTCATCAACATTTTCAGGGTCATGATCATCATCCAGAGCATTAGCGCCATCACAGTTTTTATAATTATACCTGTCAGCAACGTCCTAATGATCTGCGACTGTTTTGTTCATCCTTTTCCGGGGATGTCAGCAGAATAATACCTAACTGTGTTTAGATGTTAATTGCCATGAGAAGATATGAGACGATTAAGCAACTTCCACGGTCGACTTCCCTTTGATCTTCGATTACTCATTGAAGCTAAACAGATCAATGGTTCGGAGGTTCGTTTACATAAAAGGGCGGAGGATTTGCTTTGATGGTAAATTCGACTCTACAGTACCCGCGATTTGGCTGCTCATTTACGAGGTGTGACCGGAAAGTTTCCTACTTTTAACTGATGGAGAGAGAGAGAGAAAGAGAAAAAAAAACGAGTTCACATTTAATCCCCTTCAAAGAATGTCCCTTGGGACTCAGTTCACATAGTCCAGCGGTCCTTCCATTGCTGGAAATATATTGTAAAGTTAGTTTTGGGGATTGCCAAAAAGATGTTTGTCGCATTCATCTTTATCTCATTTGTCCTCAACTCTCGAACTTTGCAGAGGCATCTACAGTTTAGGAAATAGCCAGAAATCAGAAGGAGTCATGTCACGAGAGTATGGAGCCTGTTAGATCTTTGTGATTCTGTGTTCGGTCAAATAAACACTGGATGAGATGAAATGAGTGGGATGGAGGATTGGCGTGGTGGTGCTACCAGTCCTTTACTTCCCAAAACTTTCGTCTTCTGCGACGCACTGCATTCCTTAGACGACGAACTACTCTCAGGTAATACTCTTTAATGATTTTTGGGCCTTCTAGAGCGTACATAATTGGAATTATTACTTCAGTCTTGGTGCTGCAACAACTCGGTCATATGGTGTTGTGGAGCGTGCTTGTAATGAAGAATACCCTGGTAGTAGGGAAAGAAATCTGTCAGCATGAGCTTCGACTTGCACTAGTCCTTAAGTCAATTGGCGTAACACCCATAGCTTCATAGCCAAAAGCCTGCTGAATCTTCCTGATGGTTTCAGATTGCGTGTCACCAAGTTTTTGGCAAATTTGATGCAGCAACTTTGCTCGTTTCGCTCACAGCAGCACAAAACGAAAATGTGACGGGCAAGAAGAATACGTCTTCAAAGACACCATGCTCGGCGCCGGCTGGGCTGGGCTGCAGCGCTGAACATATTAGCATAATCAAGCATGCACACAATGATTCATGGTCACGCCCCACTGAGTCACATCCCCTTTCACCTAATGATTTACGGGAAAAGAAAAATAGAGTAGGATACTTTTTCGCCAGACCTCATGTTATACCTCCGATCAGTGTTTCCAGTTCATGCCGAGACTGATACACTGAATTGGGCGCGATTTTTTAAGACAGGAGCCGAACCTAAAGGAGGCCCAGCTTCCCCATTCCCTCTAGGTTCGTAAACTCCTGGGTAACTTGTCGATATTCGTGGCAAAGGGGAAAAATGGTAGTGAGAGAGAGGGGAGGGGGAAGAGGTGTGTGTGTGTGTGTGTGTGTGTGTGTGTGTGTGTGAAGAGGGAAGGAAAGACAAATGAGGCGAATTTGAAAGAAGAAGCTAGGGAAGAGAGAAAGAAGGGGGAGAGGAAGAACCAGAAATAGTTTAGGACACGGAAGGAGAAAATGGAAGGGTGGAAAGGAACAGAGAGTGGAAGAAAATGGATGCCAAGAACGCGCATAATGCAAGAGAGACAGAGAGGGAGGGGGGGAGGCTGATAAGAAAGAAGCTCATAATAAAGGAAGGAGGGAAGGGAGAGAGAGCGACACTTGGCAACATGAGTGTGGGTGTGGAAGAGCGGTAAGTAAGATTGGCTGGCGTGGAGGAGGCGAGTATGGTTAGTAAGGATGAGTAAATTATGTAAGAATGAAGTAACTGTGCCATTAAATGTGAGAGAGACAGACAGACAAACACAGACAAGCAGACAGACAGAGAATAAAATTTGCATGAAGATGTAAAAATGTAATTCAGTTGAGCTGAGTGTGTGAGCGTGGAGTGTAAAGTGAACATCAAAGAGAGAGTAAAATTCTTTGGATAAGCATGCCTGTATGATTGACATTACCACCTTTAGTATGATACCGTTATTTAGTATTTCATTCTTGATGCCAACAGAAAATCTCACTTGCTTTAAGAAAGACCTTTGCAAGTGAGGGTATCAAACAGACTTAACACTAGCCACTTCAGTACTATATCATTATCATCATCATCATCATCACCACCACCAACATGGTCCTGATTTATGTTCAACTGATACACAGGTGGGTAGGATCCTTAAGCAAGATCAGGGAAATATACTGTAATGCACAGAAGTATCGATACTGTGCTCCTTAAAATGGACCATACAGCCACTTACCTTTCAAGTCTTTAGAAATCTTGGTAGCATCCCACTGGCAGACGGTCTATATTTATATTTGCTTCATAATACCCGTGGGATGGGTACCACTCCGTCGACTACCATACTAAAAGAGTGGAATGTTTTTTTTTTTTAATGCAAGCAGCACTGTAACGCCCTTTTCATTTTATATCCATAAGACAGTTACATTTAGCTTAGGGAATGCCTCTCTTAGTGATGGTGCTTGTCTCCCTGGACATGAGGAAATCTCGATGGATGAAAATGAGCGTAAGTGCGGGAATGTGTAGAATTAATGTGAGTGAGAGAGGGTAGATATTTTACCGTTGAAGTTGATAAAGAAAAATGTGTGCTTAAGTGAATGTTCATGAACTTCGATGTGTGTATATGAGTGAGGATGTTTTGTATGGGTGAGTAATGATGAGTGAACGGATGAAAGTGAGTGAATATCATCGGTTTAGTAAAGCTGACGTGTAAATTAGTTTATGAATGTGCGTGAGTGAGTAGCTGATGTATTTAACGAAATAATTGAACAGTATAGGTAGAGCCTCTGTGATACAGTGGTAAAGTGTGCGTTTTCGTACTCTGAAGAACGAGGGTTCGCGCCCCGCCAGGATGTTAATCTTTGGGAGCGTTCTTCCGACCAAGTACTGCTCTGGCGGACATAAGGGGTACTGTGGTTGAACCAGTGTCGCATACTATAAAGTATGTTTGCTCCCATTCGGCTTGCGCTGGCCGATTACACTTGGTTCACAGACTACACACGCATCCAAAGCCACTCTTAACACAACAATCACACTTGCAAGCACTTCTCACCCTACATACAATCTCTGCCGAGCACCACATATTGGTGGAGTGGAGCTTGATACACCAAAAAGAAAGAAAGAAAGATGAGGGTGGGTGTGGAAGGGTTTAGAAAAATAAGTGAACAACTGAAATTTAGTTGCTAAGAGTGAGTGAGTGCATGAGTGAAAGTAACATGTACCGTATACGTAAGTGTAGGTGGGTAAAAATGAATAACCCTTGAGGAGCGCCAAAAAGTGAGAGTGAACGAATAAATGAACAAGAATGGTTGCTAAGTTTAGGTGAGTGAATGTGATTCCTTCTTTGACACCCTCACTATAAAGGGTCTCCTGATTCGTAAAAAAAAAAAAAAAAATGTTGGTTGCAGGAATGCAATCATCCAACTGGCATGCACAGTGAGTACGTTTTTCAACAAGGGCCGGTGACTCCAGTGCAATACCATACTCAGGCTTTCACTGCCAAAAACGAATAGAACGAGAAATATTCATAGCCAAATATACGGTAACTGACATAAAACTGATGGGGATCAAAGAGGGATGCGAGGGCTTCGAAAGCACCATGATGATGTGACACACTTTCTTTTATCATACCAGTTTAAAGATTTCCACTTGATATCAGACAAAAAAAAGTCCCCACAAAAAACGGTATGTCTTTTATGGAGTGGTATTGATAGTCATGATTTCGTTGTTATCAGTATTTTATCAGAACATTGTTGAAGAGCTCAGATATGAATAAATGCCATCGTACTGAAGACAATGACAAAAAGTTCAACCCCTTCACTTCCAGAGACCTCTAGATGCTTGTTGAAGTCGTCTGGAAGTATCACCATGATTATGATGACGTGGCTTTAATTTTACTACCATCAGACTGATATATTGAGCGATTTTATTCACCGCTAGTATGATAGTAATAAAACAAAGCGATACGTAACCCCTCCATTTAAAAAAAATCTCCCAAAAGCTTAATAAGGTTGTCAAGAAGCAGCAGGAATATACTTGAAAAGTGAAATCGCCATGATGCTGAAAGTTTTAAGAAAAATAAGATAAAATAGATCTGGCTCTTACTAATGAGAGTAAGTGTATTCGTAGGTGGGAGCATTAGAGGGAAATAAGAGAAAAGTTTGTCTCTAATGAGGATAAACAAAATCCTTGAGATGTAATGACTTAATTGGTTTTTGGGGTTTTTGTGTGTGTGGGGGGGTGTGTGTGTGTGTGTGTGTGTGTGTGTGTGTGTGATAGACAGACACAAGGACAGACAGACGGAAGAGGAATGGATGTCACAAGTGAGGTTGAAAATTAAGGAAAGGGGAAAATGGACAGGGAAAAAGGGAAGAAGCAGGAAAAAGAAGGAATAGGAAAAAAGGAAGAGGAGATGGAGCGGCAGAAAGAGTGTTTGCAGAAAATAAAGTTACTACTAAAATTTACTCGTATGCATCATTTATAAATAATAACACAATTATTTGTTTGTCGGTCGAGTTCAGAAACTTCCTCTATAGGCATCACTCACTACAGTTATTATCCTCGTTTTTCATCATTACTCAGTGCCGTCATCAAAGTAATTATTATCACCCTAGCTGTCAGTCAAGTCCCAGTGGTCTACGAATATATTTTTCGGTGTCCTTGATACCACGGTACGTACATAGCTGCATATGGCCATGAGAAGCCTTGAGAAGGTTAAATAACATCCTTGCTCGACTTCTCTTTGAACTTTCATTAGTTTTTGAAGGTGACCTGATCGCCGACATGAAAATTTGTTTTCGTGAGGAATCTGGAAATTTGATTTCGTGAGGGATGGGAAAATCTGGCATGATGGCAATTTCTGCTAGATATTTCACCGCGATTTGCGCTGATCATCATAAACCTCAGTTGAATGTTTCGAGTTCTTCAGCAGCTCCAATGTTCCGAGGCTCATGAAGAGACGGGCACTCCCAAAAGAATGCAGTTTTCTATGACTATAACTAAAATTCAAAGTAACCCCAATCCTCTATTCCGTCGAGGCAAGTTAACCCCTTGGCAACTTGTCGATATTCAGGGTAATGGGGAAAAAATGACAGTGAGAGAGGGGAGGCGAGAAGAGGTGTGTGTGTGTGTGTGTGTGTGTGTGTGTGTGTGTGTGTGTGTGTG
>JAGKTI010023479.1:0-11465 GCA_018397915.1 Birgus latro
ATTCTTGCCATCAGCAAATAATTGTATCTGATTTTGAAGGACGTCATAGCAATAAAGGAATTAATAAAGGTCAAATCTAACCCTCCACTTTGTCTCACCTAAAAAAAAGAATAAACTTCGATGGTACCAAAAGTAAAGCATAAAAGTCATCACCGTACTGAATAAAGTAACCAATTCGCATCAGTAACTTTATTTGTATTATTATTCTTGGTAGGCTTATATCCAGACGATTTTCTTCGGCTGAGGTGAGACTTCGAACTGGAAGGATTAGATATGGCCATCATTAACCTTCTCATTATCATTGCTCTCTTAATCTGTATCACATCATCTGGTAGCAGCAGTAATAAAATGGTAATTACATCGTCGGACTGGATGGATTAAGTTTGCCCTCTGCGGCTCTGGTGTGCTACAGATAACGTTATGTCCACTGAGGCGTGCTGAACGTGCTAATGTGAGTACGGTATACACAGTAAGTACCGGTTGAGGTAATGTACACCTTCCAGATCATCATTTCCGACTGTAGTGTTTGATACGGAGTGTACGTTTTGAACCTACTGACGGAAGAGGTGGCGATTTGGGGGGAAATATTGTAAACTCAGTTGCATCTCAGTATTACTTTTTGGTTTTATTGATTTCTACTCCATAATATATATTTGCATCTGTGTGAGTGAATGTATTTGAGGTTTAAAATTCTTTCGCTTTCCCAGTAGCCAAGCGGGTTTACACTGGATAACGCCAGACGAGTTTGAGAGGAAAGTGTTATAAAACTGTCCCATTAGCAAACTGTGTTAATATATATCTGAGTAGGTGTTAAATAAGCTATTTAGTGGGTGTGGTAGAGACTGTGAGGCGACATAGGCTGTGGTGTGGGTGTGCCTGAGATTGGGTGTTGGCGTTTATTGAATCGGACAAGGGTTGCATATCATTCCCCCCCCCCAACTCCCCACATGATAGCTCCTGGATATGGTTATGATATGAGTCTTATCGTCTTATATTTTCTTCCTTTTTTGTGTAGCCTTAGTCATTGGTGCCGTGTAATTCCTCATTCTTCCGTTCTTACCTCTTACCTTTTCTCATCATGATGCTTTCTCCACCTGTATTCTCTTACCCCCTTAATATACATTCCTTTTTCAATAGTCCTTTCTTACCACTCTTCTTTTCACGCTTTCTTCACTTTACCTCCCCCGCTCTCCTAATCATTTTCTTTCTTCTTTTATTTTTCCTTTCTTTCCTCCCTCCTCTACTCATCTCCTTGCCTGCTTCACATCTCCTCTCGTACTCCATTTGTATTCTTTTATCATTCATTTCTTTCCTTCTGCTTATTATCATCTCCATGCCCTTTCCACCGTTCATCTCATGCCCTCCTAATCTAATTTCCTTTTCATTTGTTAATTCTTTCTTCCCTTCTCTTCTCTTTGCCAGCCTTCCTGTGCCTTTCCTTTCATGCTCTTTATCTTTATTTCATACTCATTCGTCCTTTTAATGCTTCCTTCTGTACTCCTTTACACGCTTTCTCCATCTTCCTCTCTTTCACATCTTTATTTTTCTTCCGTTCGTCTTACATGCCTCCTTTCTTTTATCATCTTCACGCTTTCTTCACCTCTTGACCTACCTACTTTCCTGACCTACCCCCCCCCCCTTCTTTCTCTCTCTCTCTCTCCTTCCCCATGACCTCTGACCCCTCCCCTTAACTCTTTGCCTACGGCCGTTTCCCTGGTCTAAATATTTCTATGAATACATTTTAATATTCTTTTCCGTCTGTTTGTCTGAGATGTATCTGTTTATCAAAATATTCTCGTCTGAAGCAGTTTACGAAAATGTTACTTTTTTTTTTCTTTTATCGCCCAGAGAGAAGTATGTCAATCACGAGGCAGATTAAAAAAAAAAAAAAACGTCGTACGACAATACAGCTGGCGGGTCAAATTTCATCTTAAGTGCGCGAAAAGTTTAGGGGAAAATTAACCAGACTCTAATCAGCTTTATCTCTCTCCATATATCTGTTATAATCCAGTAATCTGTACACCCTTGAGTTTCCACCCATGACTACGCCTTTCACCTTCCTTCTTAATAGCCTTCCAGTTCAACCTCTTCACTACGATGCCCTCATTTTGTCGGTTTTCCTGTTGCCCTCCCCAGACGATCTGATTCCGCTTTTGAGAGACTCCGAACTGAAGGGGTGACGTGGTGCAGCCTTTGTTAACCCTCTTACTAGCATAATGGAGAGTGCTTCTGAGTGGGATAATGTACTGTGACGTCAGCCACAACAGATAAAAAAAAAAAAAAGTCCTCGGGCTGAAGATAAAGACTTTTTCATTCTTAACCCTGACCAGTGAATATAGCATCGCCTCCACCGCCACCACCACCATCATCATCATCATCATTATCCTAACGTTTATTCCTTTATTGTCCCATCAGGAGCTTAGAGGGTGGGAACTATGCCACTCGGGTGACTCATGAAAGAAAGAAAACTGATACTATGTGGGCGTAAACTCGGTGACTAACCTTTTCACGTTCGAGGAAATTCTAGTATCCTATTTTAGCTAACTTAAGACGCCTGTATTTAGCTGAGAGTAAGTCATGGGAACTTAGAGAGCAAGTCATAGGAACTTACAGTGTTAATTTTGTAGCCATGTTTTATCATAGGAACCTGAGTGCATTTGATGCTCTTGTGGTTAGAACCCCTAAGTCAAAATGAAGGCCTTGGCTAAGGAGAGGGCCAAAAGCTATCTGAATTAACACTTTCAGGACCCGCTGACTTATTAACTGAATAAATCTTTTGGCACGAGCTGCAATATAGTACTGGAGTTGTCGCCACCATGAGAAGGTTGATGGTACCAGTATTACCACCTAAGCTCCCATGACTCACTGTTACCAGTATATAATTGTCTGACTTAGGAATAAAGTGAGAGAGACGTGTCCATGAGACGGTAAATACTAGTAATCCCCGTCACACTGCCGTTAGACTGTTATCTTCAGAAGAAGGAAACCCCAGAAAGCTTAATAATAAATATTCATTTTTGAGGGGACGTGGATATCAGTGGACAAGATTTGGTAGGGGAAAACGTGCCTTTTATATAACCTAATTGGAGGAAGTTAAGGGTGGTATTGTGTTCTCTTCTTAACCGTCTGACAGGTAAGATTTTTCTTAGATAAACAAAATCATCTGATGTGTCTTGCTTTCACAGTGCAGAGATTTGTTGAAGTGAATGAATTATACCCACCTTTGGAAAAGATACTTATTGAGGAGATAACTGTTCCTTCTCCCCAGTAAACAACTTGTCTAAATGTGTGTATCATTCTTCCCAAATCGTCTCGTATCAGCCTGCATGAAACTGTCAAGTGCGTGTAGAGCCCCTCCAGGGTCAAGATGCCTGAGGGTGCATCGAGTGGACGTGAGGCGAATAGCAAATACCAAGCATTGGGATTATTGAACTTCCGCATGATCATATTTGCAAAGTAAGTCTATCGCAATCGTCCATCCTAAACATTATTATACGGACCTACGGCTGCATCTATACAAAATGATCAAACCCCATCTGTCCCTACCTTATGCTTGGAATAGAAATCGTATACCAGATCATCGCTTCCTCCACTGACCTACGTAAAGAAACGCAAAGGGGAAGCTTGACATTAGGACGGTATTCATAAAGCATCTTAACCAATTTATATAATATGGAAGGCGCATTGGTCATATTTTTAGCAGCTGTAATGTCCGAGCCAGTTTGATTGTTAAAAGTTTGGCAGCTGTACGAGTGAAGATGAAAGTATAAACAAGCCAGCTAATACACACCTTATGTTCAGGATGTTCTTTGAATACGGTACATAATTTCGTCAACAAAATACAGACCCACTTGTTGGCATCAGTAGCGTAGTGGCTGGACTGGTGTGTTGTTGCCATACGGGGAACCTGGAAGAGGGAGAGGGGTTTATTTTTCATTATTACTTGGAAACATTTTACTTCTTCGTCGCTTGTTGATATGGTAGGACTATGAGATTACTAAGAGGTAATAAATGACGAAATGATCTGAATGTTGTGGTGTAGTACAGTGTTGTGGTAGCGGGAGAGGGGTAGTGAGAGGGGGACAGGCTCAGACACTTCCAGCAAAACTAGTGTGACTTGGGACAGTGCGGAGGGTGGGTGTTAGCCGCTCCGCCTCGCCAGCATGTCTGTGTCAGTGTACTCACGCCATGCCATTGTTACGGTGCTCAGTGTTTTCCCGTCCTCCCCGTGTCAGTGATCAATTTACTCGAGGGTGCTGAGGAAAATCTGCGCGTGTAAAAAAGTTTTATTGATGGTGGAGTGATAAATAGTGCAAGCATGAGGTGGGAGTGGTTACTGTTGCTGGTGGGGATGGTGAACGGGTTCCTGGTGATAGTGCCCGATACAACACCCATCGGACGCCAGGTGTTCCTTGCTGGCATGGACGGGCCCACACACTACAAGCTTGACCCACGGAGAACGGCAAGTTACGTCCATAGACTTTTCCACGTGGACCGACACACGGGCGCGGTCACAGTGAAGCGAGAGCTGGACTGTTCAGGCACCTTTTACACCAACCCAGTTACCCTGTGGCTGGAGGCGTGGTCTGAGAGGCAAGGGGCACCATTGGACTATGCCACATTGCCACTACGTCTGGTACTCTCTGGTGATGCCTGCCGCCACCACGCCGCCGTGCTGGAGAGGGAAGTGGCATCCTGGATAGACACGGCGGCACTCTCTCTGCCCCTGCCTGACCCCGACCCTTCCGACCCTGACCAGCTGTGTCTGCGGCGGTCACAGGTCATATTGAGGATACCCGACCTCCTCCCGCGGTCACTACAGGCATGCAAGCTAGATTATACATCGGTGTCCGACCATAGAGTTACTGTGGAGATCCATGGAGGTGATTTGGTCAGTCTGTTTGATACCTGCCTCACGGGTGTAACCAGAGTTAAGCTGGGGTTGCGAATGACCTGTCCTGGCCTGAAAGCTCCATATGATCACGACCTGAGGCTGGTGCTTCACAGTGCGGTCAACAACGGGGACGAGGGACACATTCGTCGTATTCGTCGGCAGATGCAGTCCGCAGCGCCGTATTTCGAACGCACTGTGGAAACTGCACACGTGTTGGAGGAGGCGGAGAAGGGGACAGTGGTGACGACAATAACCGCCACTGACCCCGAAAATGCCCCGCTCACCTACTCCATCGAGGCTCTGCGCGACGCTCGTTCACAGAGGATGTTTGAAATCGATCCTTCCTCTGGACTTGTCACCACTAAGGTATCACTGGACAGAGAACTCATTGACGTACATTATTTCCAAGTGAAGGCTGTGGACAAGACCTCGTCACCTCCTCGCTCAGCCACCACCACCCTTCAGATCAACGTGGACGACGCAAACGACCACGAACCGGTGTTTGAGCGGGAAGAATATGACGCCTCCGTACGTGAGTCCATCAGCGTCGGTTCCACGGTTCTTACGGTCCGAGCCACAGACCAGGACGCCGGACCGAACGCCGACCTACGCTACACCATCCTCAACCCAACTGGAGCCAACGAGGTGTTCCGGATAGACCCAAAATCAGGTGAACTATCGACTCGTTTGCCGTTGGACCGCGAGGAGCACGCACAGTACACGCTGTCCATTCAGGCCGAGGACCAGGGACCATCGCAATACCGTCGCACAGCCACAACTTTAGTCACCATCACTGTTTTGGACGAGAACGACAACTACCCACAGTTTTCTGAGCAGACTTACACCGTGGAGGTGCCAGAGGATATCAGTACTGCCGCAGCACCTGTCATTGCGCACGTCCAAGCCACCGACAACGATAGCGGGAAAAACGGGCAGGTGAGATACGCAATAATTGGAGGTAACACGGCAGGACACTTCACGATCGACGGTCTGACTGGTGAAATACGCGTGGCCGCACCGCTGGATCACGAGACTAACAATAACTACCGCTTGGTGATTCGCTCGCAAGACAGTGGATCACCGCCACGATCCAACACCACACAGCTCTTGGTGAAGGTGAGAAACGTAAATGATAACGCACCCTGGTTCTCCACGCCAGTTTTCCAAGAGACTGTCCATGAAAACGCAAATATTGGTTATACCATCGTTCGTGTCCAGGCGTTTGATAACGACGCAGGCGACAATGCCCTCCTGGTTTACAACATCGAAGGTGGAGGGGAAGATCTGCCAGTTCAGGTGGAGAGGACGACAGGATGGATAACGACAATACGTGAACTGGACCGAGAGGAAAACCACCATTACCGGTTCATCGTGGTGGCCAGAGATCACGGGGACCCGCCTCTCTCTGCCTCAGCCACGGTTAGTCTGCAGATCCAAGACCAAAACGACAATGATCCGGTATTCATCCCCAAGAACTACGAGGTCGAGGTCAGTGAGAGCACCTACCCTGGCACCCAAATTGTCATCGTCACTGCTGAGGACAAGGATGAGAACCCTCGCCTCCAATACTCCATACAGTCGGGGAATGAGAGGGGCCGGTTCTCCATTTCCACTCAGAACGGCCGAGGACATATTTCCCTCGCACAGCCATTAGATTACAAGCAAGAACGCAAGTACGTCCTCACGGTAAAAGCTACAGACTCAGGCGGACGCTTCGATACCGCCACCGTCTATATCAACGTTACCGACGCCAACACCTTCCCGCCGCAGTTCGAAAACACTCCATACTCGGCGACCATCTTCGAGGACGAGCCTGTCGGTAGTACTGTCATCATGGTGGCGGCTTCCGACGGCGACACGGGTGAGAACGCTCGCATTACTTATTCCCTCAGCGGCGAGACGGCACCGGAGTTCGTGATTCATGCAAGCACGGGAGCCATCACGACCACGAAGCCCTTGGATCGTGAAAAGCAGGGTGGGTACCTCCTTACCGTGACCGCTCGCGATAATGGCACCCCGCAACTCTCAGACACCACCGATGTTGAGATCACCGTCGTTGATGTCAATGATAACGCTCCTGTCTTCACCAAGTCGTCATACAGCACATCTGTACCTGAAGACGCTGCCAAGGGAACATTCATAATTCAAATCAAGGCCAGTGACGCAGACTCCGGCATCAACGGGAGAGTGAGATACAAATTTCAAGAGGGAAAAGATGGAAGGGGAGCATTCTCGGTGGACGAAACATCCGGCATTATCCGAACCACGAGAGAATTGGATCGCGAGACAGTGGATAAGTACGCTCTCGTGGCTGTGGCGGTGGACAGCGGGGCGCCGGAAAAGTCATCGACCGTAACCGTAAACGTGGAGGTGAAGGACGTCAACGATAACCCGCCCATGTTCAAGACGGACCGGATACAACTTCACATTGCGGAGAACTCACCGGTCGGGTCAACGGTCGGGGTGGTGAGGGCGGAGGACCCTGACATCGGCCCCAACGCGATCATCCAGTACAGCATCATCGGCGGTCCGGATGCCCAGAACTTCAGCATGGTGGCGCATCCTTCAGAGGGTCGCGCTGAACTCGTCACGCGCGTCGATCTGGACTATGAATCCCCGAAAAAGAAGTACCAGTTGAACGTCCGGGCCACCTCAGCGCCGTATCGTTCCGACATTCCCGTCACCGTGTACGTCAAGGACATTAATGACAACGCACCGGTTCTGTCTGACTTCCGGATCATCTTCAACAACTTCAAGAACCACTTCCCCGTGGGTCCAATCGGTCGAGTTCCCGCCATGGATGCAGATGTTACGGACAAGGTGAGTGTGGCCACCCAGGTAGTATGAAGACATTAGGCGGTGCGGTGGTATAATTACCCTCTTGCCCTTCTACCTTTCCTTTACCCTCTTACTTCCCTGACCCTCTCTCCCTTCCTCACCCTCCCACTGCCCTGCCTTTCCTCGCTTGCCTTCCTTCCCGCTCCTTTACCTCGCTCCTTCCCTTCCCCATTTTCCTCTCCTTCGTCATTACTTCATCCTGTCCCCACTTCTCTCCATCCCACTGCCGTGCCTTGCCCTCCCCCTCCTTTCCTCTCCTTCTTCTTCCGTACCTGTCCCCTTCATGCTACGCTCCCCTTTCAGCTGTTTGCCTCTTCCTATTTCAGTCACTGAGTACTACGATCATTATCGCTCTGTCTCCTTTCCTCTTCTGCAGTTCGCTCTCGTCTTCCGTACACCCGCATCACTTCTCTTTCCCTACACTTTTTCCTTTCCTCCCCTCACCCTCTTATCTCTCTCCTCATCGCTTGCCTTTTCTCCCGAACTTGTAACTCTCTTCCGTCCTTCCTCCGTTGCTTTTTATCTTTCTCCGATCTATTAAAATGCGCACTCTTTTCTCCTCCGTTCTTCATTCATATCTTCGCTCCCCCTTCTCTGTTTTCTTTTCTTTTATCAGCAGTTTTCTTTCTTCCCCTCTTCCTCTGTTCCTTTTTATCTTCCATTCTGTCCTTTCATCCCATCTTTATTTATTTATTTGTTCACCGCTCCATTCTTTTCTTTCTTTCTTGCCTATTCACTGCTTGTTTTGATTAATTCAGCATTTACCCCCTTTTCTTAATTCCCTTACATCTCTGTTCTTTCTCCCCTTTCATATCTTCTGTATTTCCAGTACCTGTAGTGTCATTCCTTCTTTCCTTTCTTTACTCCTCCATTTCTCTCCTACCCTACTCTGCCCTTCTTTTTTTTCTTCTTTCTCTTCTGTACCTTTCTTCTCTTATACCTCCCCACAATATCTTTCTTATTTTTGTTTGCTCTATGGTACCTTCTTTCTCTCACTTAGTTCTCCCATTCTCCCTTATCATTCTCTCGCCTACCCTTCAGTCCTCTTTCTCTCCTCTCCCTTATCGTGCGCTCTCCAGCCCTATTGTTTCTCCCCTTTCCTACCCTCTCACTACCACCCTCTTGCCTCCTCCCTTTCCACCCCCCTTTACTCCCCCCATCTTACACCCCCTTACATTACCATACAGTAACTCTCCCGGTAAACACAGGAAACTCCCAGGACCTTTGTCTTCACTGCTGCAGGTAACTTGGGCTTGGGTCTAGCTCTCCAGATACGAATTTACTGTTACTTGTTATATATGACGACTATATATTTCCTATTTTCATGTTCCTAAATCCCACTCACCCTTCTGAAACACCGAGAATATGAGTAACGAAGATGGTGATGATGAGTGATGATGATGATGGTGGTGATGATGATGATGATGATGGTGGTGATGATGATGGTGGTGATGACTTTTTATGCAAGGAAGAAGGAACCAAAGGCCAGGAGCCCGCAAGTTAGTTCCCCTCATTAAAAAAACAAAAACAGGATACTATTTCATTGCTCCCTTGGTGCATAGGCTCATTGTGCAATTCACTTAACATGGCGGTAACGTAATGCATATACTAGAGTGTAATTCATAAGATGCAAATTACCGTACCCTTGTTTCAGTGGTCCTTCCATAACTGGTCGTGTAAATGCATATTAGCCTAGGCAGATGAAACCAGGATTCAGAGAAGGTAAACAGATTCAGAAAATTTTTAATAATTGCCATGTACCGTATGACTGTCCCGGTAGTGATATCTATATTGCACATTATCTATATTTATATCTGTTTATCAGTGTCTGTCTGTCTATATCTGTTTATTTACCTGTGTTTGTGTGTGTGTGTGTGTGTGTGTGTGTGTGCGCGCGCTAGCAGAATTAAGGTATAATTAACACCAATTCATAATGGCATTAACCCAAAGTAACCCACTGTACCGTAAAGCAAGATGGCCGAATACAATTAAGTTAGTCACACAAAGGAAACCAAGCACTTGAATGGCGGCCGCTGCTGATGTACGGGGTGGTGCAGCAGGTAAATAATTATGCCCCCCTTTCCCCCCTACCTCTCCTCCCCTCATTCCCCTGGTGGCCGTGCGGAGTGAGACGTCCCGCGAACAATGGCGGCGGTTCGGCCTCTCAATTACCCATGGCGAACTACATCTTACGGCCCCAGGAGACGAATGCGCCCTGCCAACCCCTCCCACCGCCGTAACCTCCTAATGAAGTAAAATCATAGACGCGAGTAAGGAGGATACAGAGCACAGACGGTGGAAGATATAAAAGACAAAGTTAGCGATAACAGAATGTGGTCCTGCAAGGGTAAAATCAGTGGTGGGTTAAGAGCTGTGTAGGACAAACACCTCAGTCCTTCCCATTTCTTTTCCTTCGCGTTCCTGATCTCTCCCTCTCCCGCTCCTTTCTGTCCATTTTCGTCATGGTTGTTCTGGTTCCGTCGTTGCCTTGTTCCACTTGGTCTTGTACCATGTTCCACGTTTTCACTCAGTTCTGTCATATTCGTCTCCTCAGATTTTGTCCTCCTTTTCACCCCTGTCCTGTTCCGTTGTGTGTTACTCCATCGTGCTCTATTCAACTTTGTCTTCCTCTCTGGATTACTTTCGTTTGTTCATTTGATGTTTTGTCCAATTCTGTGCCATTCTTTATTCCTTAACATTATTCTTTTACTTTCCATTACCGTTCCTCTCCCGTTTCTCTCGGTTCCTCGCCGTCATGGCTGCATCGGTTTTGTCGTTCGCTCGTTCCGCTTGTCCTGTACTTTCCACTCTGCTCCATCTTGTTTTCAGTTCATCCTGTCCCTCTCGTCTCCGTAGCTTCTGCCACACTCACACCCCCACCCCCTACCTCTTCGCTTTGTTCCGTCATGCTTCATTCAGCATTTGTCCTCTACCTCTTCCTCTCCGTTAATTGCGTCTCCCTTTCCCCCGTCCACTTATCCTCTTCCTCCTTCACCCTGTTTCTCTCTCTTGGCCTGTTCGTGTCAGTCCTCCTCCTCCTCCTCCTCCTCCAACTTGTTTCTCTCTCTTCCCCTGTTCCTGCCAGTCCTGTCTTTCCCAGCTCCACCCTGTTCCTGTCCCTGGGCTCCCTTCCACCAACGAGCAATTACAATATATTATAGTCATTTTCTTGATGACCCGAGAATTCATAACACCGTCACAGCGCTATACCGTACTGTAGTTTGCATAACACTTCATTAATCCTCCTGTGTTACTGATGCGAGGTTTGTCGATACTGGAGAGACTGAAACCACACGCAAGAGAATAGTTAAGTGTAGTGTGCAAGATAAATCGCTAAGGAAGAGGTGCTACGAGGTATCCGGTGAAGGCGAAGTATTGCTTAGCGATTTTATACACAATTTAAGCTTAAAAGTTTTTGTAAATATGGAGGCCGATGATATAGGGCGCGATATGAAGCCTCCCAGGATTTCTAGAATTTGGCTCCTTCCTCACTCCTGTCCACCGCCTTTCATTATCCTTCTGTGTTGTTCCCTTTTCCTTCATTCAAGCAAACTAAAAAAGCATGAAGATGATACAAAGGAACATATATGGTCTTGAAAACACACACACACACACACACACACACACACACACACACACACACACACACACACACACACACACGGAGAAACGTATAATGAGGTGGACTGAGCAAGAAAGAACAGGGTGTGTGTGTGTGTGTGTGTGTGTGTGT
>JAGKTI010023480.1:0-14788 GCA_018397915.1 Birgus latro
AAATGTTAATCATAATTTCCTGCTTGCAATTTAATTTTTTCATGCATGGTTTTTAAGTGCACCAGCTATGAAAAAGGTGAAAGGCAGTGAATTTCATGTCCGGTCATAACCTAACCTAACCTAACCACATTTCTGGTAGCAGTTTACATCATTTACTGTATTTGATGCTTTGTATCCAATAATTTAGTGCATAAAATGAGAGAAAAGATGATTTCCATGTCAGATACTTATTTATACTTTGCTGGCAAGTTCTAACCACCTATGCCTCACTCACCTCTAAATCATCATTTTTTGCTTAAAATTCAATTAATTCATGCTTTGTGTGCATTATTTATGTGAAAAGGGACCTAAATAAGTGCTATACATGCCCAGTAGGGAGGTAGAAAGGTAGTTTTCTGATTTAGGTTAGGTTAGGTTAGGGTCATGAATGACCAGTGCTGGAGCTTCAGGGCCCAATATTCGGACATGCCTTTGGCTCTATTGTGTCGAATAATGGAGGGATTACTATTACAAACTTGGTTGGTCGGGGATGGGTTAACACTTAACAAAAGGTTTTACTTGACTGGGAGTCTGTCAATGTACCGACTGGTAGAAGTATGGTACTATTTACCCAACACTTATGGCGCATAAAATACACTTACAATTTAAGACACAGGAATGAATCTACTATAATTTCCCAAACCCGTATAGCACTGGACGGCACTGTATATAAGTTACATTAACACCTGTGTCACAGACACCTGTTGGCCGGAAGTCTATCTCAGGTAGAGTCTGCCACGTAGTGATCACTGACGGGGGGGGGGAACTGCGATATTCTGGCATACCCTGACTAACATGCCCGGACACTGGGGTGGGTGGAGATTTAAAGCACGAGGGGAAGGTACGATGGAATAATATATATTCCTTCTGTTGGCCACTGAGGTGTTTCACTTGCATGCCTGTGAGTTGGGGAGAGAGAGTTTAAAAAACAAGGGAATGGCACAACCGACACAATATTATTGTTCTGTTGGTCACAAAGGCATTTTGTTCACTGGGGGGGTGCGGGACTCTACTCGGGATATAAGTCAGGCCACGGTTAGTTATTAGGCTCGTCCAATCTTATACTCTGGGTTCCTGGTCACTTAACTCGAGAATACACTGTAGGGGATCGCTTGTATGGTATAAGTTAATGCACACTAATATCTGGGCCGAAAGAGCACACACATATGTAAAGTCCACTCACTTCCTTACCACTGGTGGGCCCTAGGTTGATTCCTCCATCCGGAGGAATGGCAGAGTGGCGCGCCCTTGGACAGGGCCCCACACGTAGTCGTGAGACTAGGGGCTCGGGCCAAAGAGTGCCAGGAGACGGGCCTGTCGTCGAGTCTGGGAGAGACTCAGGGAGGCCTCGCCCACAGGTAAGTCGCGCCCTGGTGTTTGGGGCAACTCCCGGGGCAACTGAGGACCCAGGGCACTGGAACCCGGGGCGGCTGGACTGCAGCAACGGCTAGAGGGCGGCGGTGCCGACAGGGTCGTCACACGGGAACCTTGGGCCGGGGGAGTAGTAGACAGGGCCTGATGTCGGCTGTGGGGTCTGCGGGGACTCTGCTTCGGCTGCTGTTCACCCTGGTAGAGTTGCAGGGAACCAAGGCCTCGGGTGAGGCCTTGCCACGGCTCGGGGGAGGGGTCCTCTCTGGCTGCAGGTCCTCCTGTAGGAGAGAAGCGGACTGTGGCCTGCTTTACATCCAACCTGACATGACTAGTGGCTAACGTCGTGGTAGCACAGGGAACATCAGCTTCAATGTGGCTAGTGGCCCGCTCTGCCTCTGGCCTGACGTGACTAATGGCCGACGTCGGGGTGGCCCAGGGGACAACAGCTTCAGTGCGGCTAATGGCCTGCCCTACCTCTGGCCTGACGTGACTAGTGGCTGACGTCGTAGTGGCGCAGGAGGTTTTAGCTCTGGTGCGGCTAATGGCCTGTACTGGGGAGCTGAGAGGACTAGTAGCAGAGGGACGGACTGTGGCCGATCCTGCATCGTACCCAGTACGGCTTGTGGCTAATACTGTGGCGCCACTCTGGGGGGAACGACTACAGGAGTCGAACGACTTATGGCCTGTCCTGCCCGGCTGACACGCATCCGTGTCGCGGCCCTGTAACGGGGATGCAACTGGGGAATGGACTGTGGCTGGTTCTGCCCTGTACCCGGTATGACTGTGGCCGATACCGCAGCGTTGCGTGGAGTTGTAAACTCCACCCCTTACCTGGCGAGTGGAATTCCGGCTGGAGACTAGGCTCCGGCGTCTGCTACCTTTCCGGTTCACCACCTGGGAGCAAGAGGGGTGCCGGGAAGTGATACAGGTGCGACGTTCCTGTTCCCAGCCGCTCTGTGTCAGCGGCGGTCCCCCTGTGGTACTGGGGGGGTTGGGGGTGCTGGTGTCGTCTGCTCTGGCCGTCGTGTCTGCGGCTCCAACCCCTAACTCCTGTATTTCACCACCCTCCTCAGTAACAAAGTCATGACCCCGTGACTGGAGGTGGTATATGTTGGTGTTGGCCGTTTGGTGGATGGGTCCGAGGTGACTTAGGAAGGTAGTCCAGTGGTCGGTTGGTATATTGGTGTGCAGATGGTGGGCGTAGGCGACACGAAGAGTGGAAGGGTGGTTTGTTTGCTCGAGAAGTCGCAGCAGGTGTTGTGTGCTTCTGATGCGTTGATGTCGCCCGAAGGTTGGGATCCAAGTGATTCTCGTGACACGCATGGTGGTGGTGGTGGTGGTGTCTTGGAGGCGAATGCTGGCTAGAGGTAGTCTGGTGCGGTTTATATTGTCGGTGGAGTGTGAGGGTGGTGTTCCCCTGGGAGTGCGGCGGGGCAGGTTTTTCCATGCGAGACGAGGAGTAGGAAGGGTTATGGGGGTGGGGTGGGCGATTGGCTGTTAGTGGGCGAAGGGGTGGGTGTGGGGGTTGAGGTGTAGCGGGCTGGTGGGCGTGAGATACGCCCGGAATGGGTAGTGGTGGTGGTTAGTCGTGGAGTGGGCGGCAACGGGGAATGGGATGGTGGAGCGGGGGCGGGCGGAGAGTGAGGTGGTGTGGTGTGGTTGGTTGTTGTGGTTGGTGGGGTAGGGGTTAAGCTGGGCGCGAAGCATGGGGTGGTCAGTGTGGAATTTCCTGCTGGTGTGTGCTGAGCACGTGGAGTGTGCAGTGTGGCGGCGGCGGGGGAGCGTGGTGGTGGGGTGAGTGTAGTGCGTGGGCGTGGTGCAGGAGTTTCGAGCGGCGAGGGGGCTGTGGAAACCGATGGGGAAGGGGATGGGGATGAATAATAGAGAAAAGGCTCCTTGGGGGGAGCGGGCTGTGTTGAGCTTGCCCGGGTGGTTGGAGAGGGAGTGGCGGGGGTTGGAGAGTCCCGGGTGGGGTGGACGGGGCGATTCCTGTAGGTGCGGGTGGTTCTGTTGCGGTTGACAACAACCTGGAAGGGATTGGGGACTCTAGTGACAGTATAAGGTCCCATAAAACGAGAGGCAATCTTATTGGGGGTGGGGAGGTGGGTAATGAAAACCTCATCACCTGGTTTGTAAGGGTTAGCAGGAGAGGAATTGGCTTGAGCGTCTTGGTGCGCGTGCAGGTGTTGTAATCGACGCTTCAGGTGATATAGGGGGTCAGTGGGTGGGGAATGAGCGGGGGGTTGGAGGTGCTGTCAGAGAGGGAGGAGGAGGGGTGCCTCTCCGAACACTCACTCGTGGGGGGTGATGCTGTCGTCGCGGGGGCAGGTGTTCATTCCCCATTGGACGATCTTGATGTGCGCAGGCCATTCTTGGTCTTGGGTACTTTGAATTCGGGTCCTGATTTGGTTTAGTAGGGTCTGATGTCTCCTTTCGCATATCCCATTTCCCTAGGGCCAGTAGGGGGAGGAGTGGGAAATGGAGAATCCGAATAGGGTGGATAGCTCTTTTCATATTTGCCCCGTGAACTCTGGGGTGTTATCGGAGTGAATGGCCTGGGGAACGCCAAAGTAGGGGAAGACGTGGCGCATGAAGGTGTCGGCTATGGCGATGGAAGTGTGTTCCTTAGCTGGACAAGCAATCAGGAACTTGGAGTAAACGTCAACGAATGTGACGATGTATCTGTAGCCGGATCTAGGTGGCAGGGGTCCGACAATGTCAATAGACAAAAGCTGCCAGGGTTTGTGGGCGGAGATCCTGCCGGCAGGACCCGCCAAACGGGTGATGTCCTTTCCTAGGCAGCATGCTCGACACGCCTGAGTGACACGTTGGGCGAGGGTAGTGGGGTTGGGGGACCAGTAGAGGTCATTGAAGACCTGGGTTAACCTTTTCGTACCCAGGTAGATTCCATTGTCCGGGTGGAGGTGGGTGAGGATGCCTACGGCGGAGTCCTGATCAAGGACAGTGTGGCCCGATGACATAAAGAGTTGGTCCCCTTGCAGGTGGAGTTTTGAAAATAGATGCTGGGGAATCCAGGGGGGCTGGTCTCGATTCTGCCAGTCCTGGGTCAGCTCGGATTGAGGAAGGAGCGGTCGTACTGGTAGACGGGAGAGGGCGTCGGCATTTGTATGCAATTTCCCGGGCCGGTAAGCAATCTCGTAGTCAAACTCCTCGAGTGCTTCGCGCCAGCGGAGGAGTTGGGCGTTCTGAGTGGCCGATTGCCAGAGCCACTGAAGGGATTGGTGGTCTGTGATGACAGTGACCCTGGTTCCAGACAAGTAGGCTCTGAAGTAGTCGAGGGCACAGACGATACCCAAACATTCGCGCTTGTTAGCTGCACAATTTTGTTCGGCCGGGTTTAGGGTGCGGCTGGTGCAAGCAGTGATGTGCTCGTGCCCTTCCTGAACCTGTGCCAGGACGGCGTCTATGGCTGCCAGCGAGACGTCGGTGTATAACCTGAAAGGGAGGTCGTAATTTGGGAAAGCGACGATGGGGGCGGAAACAAGTTTCTCCTTTAAGGTGTGAAACGCTGTGACTCGGTCGTTGCTCCAGACGAAGGGCTCGCCTTTCTTAGTGAGGTCGTGGAGCAGTTTCGCAAGGTCGGAGAACCCTTTGATAAACCGCCGGTAATACGGCGCGAGCCCCAAGAAGGCGCGGACTTGGTGGACGTCCCATGGAAGAGGCTGGTCGGCGATGGTTTTCAACTTGTCGGGATCTGGGGAGATGCCTTTCCCCGAGACAGTGTCTCCTAGGAAAGCGACAGCGGGCAGCTTAGACACATTTAGTGGGTTTGAGTTTCAACCTGGCCTGGCGTATTCTTTGGAACACCTGTCAGAGGCTGTGCAGGTGATCAGCCCACGTTTTGCTGAAAACAATAACATCATCGAGGTACACCAGGCAGACTTCCCAGGTCAGACCGCTGAAGACGGACTCCATGAGGCGGGAGAAGGTGGCCAGGGCATTGCATAGCCCTAAGGGAAGAACATTAAACTGATAAAGTTTCCCATTACTTGTGAAGAAGGCCGTTTTCCCTTGATCTCTGGGGTGGACAGGGACCTGCCAGTATCCTAACTGGAGGTCCAGCGTGGAGAACCAGGTGGAGCCATGTAGGGAGTCGTCTATGCGGGGGAGAGGAGTGGCATCTTTGGTGGTTACATCATTCGCGCGGCGATAATCGATGCAGAATCACTGAGTGCTGTCTTTTTTCCGAACCAGGACAATGGGGGAGGACCAGGGGCTGGTAGAGGGCGTGATGATGCCGGCATCCAGCATTTCTCGAACTCGCCTGTGCTCTTCAGCCCGTTGGTGTGGGTTCTTCCGGCAGGAGGGTTGCCGGATGGGGGGCCCGGTGGTATGAATTTCATGGGCTAGATACGTCGTATGCCCCAAGTCGGCGGGCCCGGTTGAGAAAAGGTCTTGGTATTCAAGTAGTAGATGGTGCAGCGTATCGGCTTGATGGGGAGATAAGTGGTCAGGCAAAGGAGGGAGGGGAGAGGGGTTTGGTTTTAGGGGTAGGGTGTCGCAAGGCTCTGCTGCCTTTAGGTCGCCGATCAGGAGTCCTCTTGGGAGAGTGAGGGGTGTAGCCGCCAGGTTTGCCACTTTGACGGCGTTGAAGTGGGGCGGAAGGAAAGTCAGCGACATCAGGCAGGCAGCGAGGGGTCTGGTGGGGACACTTGGGGAAAATAGGGAATGGGTCCCTGTGGGCTTATTGATCCGTAGCCAAACTTCATGGTGGGGGGGAATGGTGAGGGAGGACGCGACGGTCGCGGGGAAAGTGGGGCCGGGGGGGGGGCAGGAGAAGGGGGAGGGGTGTCGTTTTGTCGTGTGCACGTACAAATGACATGGGGCTGTTGGGGAGGCTGTCGAAAATGATGTCACCTCCCGTGGCAGTCTATGTGCGTGTGGAGTTTTTGGACCAGGTCCAATCCCAAATAGCCATCATAAGTACGGCAGGACGAGTAAAAAACGATGAAGGGATGATATGTGGAGGCTGGTTGATGAGTCTTGGTTTGTAAGGCCCGAGTTTCCCCAAGAATAGGCAAGGGGCCTTCCCCCGCGTCTATGAGGCGGGCTGAAGTGGGAAAAGGGGGCCAAAAACCTTCTTATGGCGGGAGTAGAAATGTGTGTACAGGCAGGACCTGGCGGCTCCCGTATCTACCAGAAGTCTTGCCTTGACCCCCTGTAGTTTCATCTTGTCATAGACTGGGGGTCGGTACTTTGTAGAGGTGGCCCCCGCCACTGTGGGGAGGTGAGAGGGCGGTCTTAAAAAATCCAGCGTCAGCTCGAGAGCTGTGTTGGTATCAGCCTTCTCTGGCTTGCAGCTGGTGTCAGGTTCCTCAACAAGGGGGGGTTCAGGGTTTGCAGGGGCCTCATCTACTGCCAACATTGGGCGGTCCCTTGGCGGGTCGGCTCTTATTCTGCATGCCACCTTCAGTTGTTCATGTATGTCGTGAAGTGGGCAGCGGCTGTTACAGGCTGTGAATTCCCACAGATTGATAGTGATAAGATTTGTGTTATCTTTCTGTGGCGGCCGCTTCCTAGTGGGGTGGGCTCTTGGGAGAGCCGAGGCAGAGGCGCTTCGCGTTGGGTCTGGAAGGGATTGGGGCGGCGTGGGGGAGGGTTTCGTTGGGAACCAGCTCACGACCCCGATGTGTTGCGTGTCGGGGCGTGCTGCGAGAAGGCGGTGAATGAGCTGGACATCACAGTCCAATTTTCCTGCCGGGTCATGGATAGTGAAATGTTCCTTCACTATGCCCGGAAGGACTCTGAGAAGAGTGTTGAATATATGCTCATCCCGGGTATTCATTTCAGCATCCGGGTATGCGGCGGTGATAAGTCACCTGGCTTGGACCAACGTGTTGTCTAAATCACCGTCATATTTTAGGGCATCTGGTTGTGAAATCGCGACAACTTTCCCTAATGACGGGGTAATAGCTTCTGTTACTATCTTTGCAAATCTGGCCCATGTGAGATCTGGGACTATTTTTTGGTGCTATACTAGATACCGCCTTTCCCAGGTAAGGTAGAGTGACAGCTATTTTCTGATTATTTTCCTCAAAACCCAATATCAATTAATGGCTTGACCATATTTAAGTAAGTCGTGATGTCGCATTGTTCTGGGTCGAATTTTGGTAGGGGTACATGTGTTTTGGCTGCCCTTTTTAAAAAAGTTTTCCAGTCCTTTTTCATCGTCTGGGTCAAGAACCACCGTTAGCCACCAGTGTTATGCTACGTATTTGTGGGTCAGTTTCTCGCCCTCAAATACGCAGGCTACAGCGGGTCCCTATTCTAGACCGGGTCGGTAACTTTAACCCACCGAGTCCCATCGACGTATGATGCACGTCACTACTTTTTTCCGCGGACAGACCCAACGATGTGCATCGTACGTCACCCAATTGCAAGGCCCATTGTGTGCACATTTTTCAACATTCGTGGGTGATTTTTGGTAGGCGTATGTGGGAGACCTTCCTCTACCTGCTGTCAAGCAGGGATACTGCCTGGCCCCTCCTAACCCCCTCCCCCCCTCCCCGCACACTGGGCAATTCACCTGTTAGCAGTAACCTAGCCAGTAAAGGTATGTTGCCCCACGGTCTCTCTAATGACGAAGTTCATGGTGAAAGTGATTCCTGAGGTGGAGAACAAAGAAACATAGAAGCTAGAGGTAGAAACAAACAGAAATGATGTGGTGGTAATGTCGTAAAGGAAGATGCCATATACTGGGGTTTTGGGTAAGTGAACAATGCTTATAAATGCCTATATTATTGTGTGAAAACCATTATAGACTTTTACTATACATAAATTCGTACCAAATAAATGAAATAAATATGTAATTTAAAGTGGCTTGAATTAGTCAACCCTTCCATAGTTCATTTTCCTAGCCAGGTACCCTTAAAAAGAAGGAAAACATAAGGTTGAGTGACACCTGTATCAACATTTTTTTTCCTTCAGGATCGCGATTTCACTATGAATTTTTGATGTTTCTCACCAAAATCGAAGGTTTCAGCCAAAAAACAAAAAGTCGAAAATCAGTCGGGATCTGGGGTTAGGCTGGGTAAAAAACTGGTCGGGACTCGGCTGGTTAAAGAGTAGGACTGGACACAAAAACAAGGCAGTAAGTATTACACACATGTATTCCAGATATCTTTCCAGGGACAATAGTACATCAACAAATATATTACAGACTGGGTTGGTTGGGGATGGGTTAACACTTAACACAAGGTTTTACTTGACGGGGAGTCTGTCACTATACCGACTGGTAGAAGTATGGTACTATTTACCCAACACTTATGGCACATAAAATACACTTACAATTTAAGACACAGGAATGAATCTACTATAATTTCCCAAACCCCGTATAGCACTGGACGGCACTGTATATAAGTTACGTTAACACCTGTGTCACAGACACCTGTCGGCCAGAAGTCTATCTCAGGTAGAGTCTGCCATGTAGTGATCACTGATGGGGGGGGGACTGCGATATTCTAGCATACCCTTACTAACGTGCCAGGGCACTGGGGTGGGTGGAGATTTAATGCACGAGGGGAAGGCACGATGGAAGTAATATACTGTATATTCCTTCTGTTGGTCACTGAGGTGTTTCACTCGTGTGTCTGTGAGTTGGGGAGGGAGAGTTTAAAAAACAAGGGAATGGCACAACCGACACAATATTATTGTTCTGTTGGTCATAAAGGCATTTTGTTCACTGGGGGGGCGCAGGACTCTACTCGGGATATAAGTCAGGCCACGGTTAGTTATTAGGCTCGTCGAGTCTTATACTCTGGGTTCCTGGTCACTTAACTCGAGAATACACTGTAGGGGATCACTCGTATGGTATAAGTTAATGCACACAAATATCTGGGCCGAAAGAGCACACACATATGTAAAGTCCACTCACTTCGGTACCACTGATGGGCCCTAGGTTGATTCTTCCGTCCGGAGGAATGGCAGAGTGGCGCGCCCCTGGACAGGGCCCCACATGTAGTCGTGGGACTAGGTGCTCGGCCCAAAGAGAGCCAGGAGACGGGCCTGTCGTCGAGTCTGGGAGAGACTCAGGGAGGCCTCGCCCACAGGTAAGTCGCGCCCTGGTGTTTGGGGCAACTCCCTGGGCAACTGAGGACCCAGGGCACTGGAACCCGGGGTGGCTGAACTGCAGCAACGGCTAGAGGGCGGCGGCGCCGACAGGGTCATTACACGGGAACCTCGGGCCAGGGGAGTAGTAGACAGGGCCCGACGTCGGCTGCGGGGTCTGCGGGGACTCTGCTTCGGCTGCTGTTCACCCTGGTAGAGTTGCAGGGAACCAAGGCTTCGGGTAAGGCCTTGCCACGGCTCGGGGGAGGGGTCCTCTCTGGCTGCAGGTCCTTCTGTAGGAGAGAAGCGGACTGTGGCCTGCTTTACATCCGACCTGATGTGACTAGTGGCCAATGTCGTGGTAGCACAGGGGACATCAGCTTCAATGCAGCTAGTGGCCTGCTTTGCCTCTGGCCTGACGTGACTAATGGCCGACGTCGGGGTGGCCCAGGGGACAACAGCTTCAGTGCGGCTAATGGCCTGCCCTACCTCTGGCCTGACGTGACTAGTGGTCGACGTCGTAGTGGCGCAGGAGGTTTTAGCTCTGGTGCGGCTGATGGCCCGTACCGGGGAGCTGAGAGGACTAGTAGCAGAGGGACGGACTGTGGCCGATCCTGCCTCGTACCCAGTACGGCTTGTGGCCAATACTGTGGCGCCACTCTGGGGGGGACGACTACAGGAGTCAGACGACTTATGGCCTGTCCTGCCCGGCCAACATGCGTCTGTGTCTCGGGTCTGTAGCGGGGATGCAACCGGGGAACGGACTATGGCCGGTTCTGCCCCGTACCTGGTATGACTGTGGCCGATACCGTGGCGTTGCATGGAGTTGTAAACTCCACCCCTTACCTGGCAAGTGGAATTCCGGCCGGTGACTGCTACCTTTCCGGTTTATCACCTGGGAGCAAGAGGGGTGCCGGGAAGTGATACAGGTGCGCCGTTCCTGTTCCCAGCCGCTCCGTATCAGCGGTGTTCCCCCAGTGGTACTGGAGGAGTTGGGGGTGCTGGTGTCAGTCTGCTCTGGCCGTCGTGTCGTCTGCGGCTCCAACCCCTAACTCCTGTATTTCAGATTTCTCTTCAGGTAATAACTTTGTTTGCTGGTTGTCTGATTTAAGTGAAGAAGGCATCATAGGACTGGAAGAAATAAGGTTTGGCCTAATAAACAATATAAATAGCAAAGGAAGGGGTGCTACGAGGTCTCATATGCAAACATTGATATGGCTTAACCTGAGGTGTAAAGTCGACATATGGGTACGTCGCAACGTTTTGTCACAGCGAGACCCATCGCTGTACCGGTATGTCGTACAATTACAAGGTTCATAATCTGCACAATTTTCAAGTTTCACGGGTGATTTTCGGTAGGCATATGTAGGAAACCTTCCTCTATCTGCTGTCAAGTGGGGATACTGCCTGGCCCCACCTAACCCCCCCCCCCCCACACTCGGCAATTCACCTTTTAGCAGTGACCAGGCCAGTAAAGACATGTCGCGCCACAGTCTCTCCAATGACGAAATTCATGGTGAAAGTGATTCCTGAGGTGGAGGACAAAGAAATAAAGAAGCTAGAGCAAGAAACAAACAGAAGTGATGATGTGGTAATGTCGTAAAGGAAAGTGCCTTTTGTGGATGTGTTTGGTGACTGAACAATGCTTCTATTGCCTATATAATTGTGTGAAAACCAATATAGTCTTGTACTACACATAAATTCGTACCAAATAAATAAATAGATACGTAATTTAAAGTGGCTTGAATTAGTTTACCTTCCCATAGTTCGTTTTCTTTGATGCCAGATACCCTCAGAGAGAACGAAAGGTAAGGCTGACTCGTCAGCTGTAGCAACATATATAAGCTCAGGAGGACGATTTCTCTATGTATTTTCGATGTTTCTCACCAAAAGCGAAGGTTTGAGCCAAAAAAAAAAAAATCCGAAATTGCTTGGGACTGGGGGGTATCGGAGGTAGGATAAGGGTCGGGATGTGACGAGTTAAGGAGAGGTGCTACAAAGGGCCGTATTCTTCCTGGTTAAGGAGGCTACTCAGTACCTCCTTGGAAGCCTGTTCGGGCATAAGGTACTATAGATTAAAAAAGAGAAGAAAAAAGAAAAGAAAAAGTATTTGTGCACATTCCACGCGAAACACTGACAGCACAGTGATGGCTACTGAAAGATGCCCAATGCTTCCACCTCATGTATGCAAAATAAGTCGCTAAGTGAGTTTTTCTGAAAAGCCTTCTAAGTCAATGGTCAGAGAACAGTGGTAAAGTACCCCAAATAGGGTAGAATTAAAAATCTGGGGGGTAATGCCTGCGGTATGTTACAGATTTTTCACATAAATGATGTAAGTTTTAGTGAACAAGATGTAAAACCATGTATCATGTATCACGATATTTGTTGCTTAGCTGCCGTACGATTGACGTGTACACAGACGTACTATACTTTGAAATCTGGGGGTAATTTCATTTTACTCAAATAAGTTTTGGGGTAATACAGTAGAAAAGTTTCCCGACCCTCGTCTCAAGTCAACGAGAAT
Organism: Birgus latro; assembly: GCA_018397915.1. Lineage (NCBI taxonomy): Eukaryota > Metazoa > Arthropoda > Malacostraca > Decapoda > Coenobitidae > Birgus > Birgus latro. Next base: position 12,002 of record JAGKTI010023480.1, read on the forward strand.
ATGACCTAAAATCTGTTATGGCAACTAGACAAGAGAGGAACCGTATCTTACACTCCAGACTCTGGTACCGGGTGGTTGTCGATCCACCCACCACAAGCGAACTGGTAGAAGTCCTGGCAAGGGTCGGCTGAGAAGTCCACGCTCTCTACAATTCTGGCAGCTGAACCACAAATGAGAAGGGGACATTAGTTTAGAAAAGATAAGTTATAACCACATACAGAATACACAATGTATAATCCTTGCAGCTAAACCATAAATGGAAAGAGTACAGTATTTTAGTAGATATGAATTATAGCGGTAACAGCCAATCCCATGAGACTCTCCTCTAGGTGTAAGCACAATCCACTCACGTGAGTGGATTGTGGGTGTAAGAGTCCCAGGCTAGGTTGCTGTATTCCAGTTCATTAAAGGGTAGATGACCAGCCCACTTCCCTTGAACTGCATTACATGACTGAAAAAACTTCATACCTCTTGGGGATCGAACATATGCAAGGCTGTCACTCTGAATGAGGCGTGCTAACCACAAATTGACATACTGAAGTTTTTTCTATTGCAAATGCAGAACATATTAGATCCTACTTTTCATTCTGTGTGTCTGACTTTGGGCATAGACTAGGACGTTTTCAAGACCCCATTAGTCAACCTGTTTCATACAGACAGACGGCTGATATCCTTGCACTTCTCTTGGGTAGTAATACCCACGTTATCTCTTGATAAGCTACGGATGATATTCAGATATGATGTTTTGGTATTAATGCTGTGGTTTTTTATGACATACCGCTGAGAGGCAGGTGAGAGCTTATGGAAGAGTAGTGAACATAGTGTTACCTAATTCGAGGCCACAGCTGTTCCCTACTGTGGCTGGGAATCAAAATAATAACCACACAGTCCTATGCTAACTACTCTGTCCACTCCACTGTTTTTAAATATTTCTACTAGAAAAGGATCCAGGTCGGACTGAAACTGTTGTACTCCATCCGTCTAAACAATGTCAGTGTGTGGAAATGATTCATCCATTTAAACATTTCCCTGCTTTAAAACAGGACACGATAGCATAGCAGGTTTCGAGAGGGTATCGACAGTATGCTTGATTCCTTTCGTACGATGATATATACAGTAGTATAATTCATGCTACCGTCAGATGGAACGAGTGACTGGTCACCCTTCGCTTATGTCTGGAGTGAGTAGTCGAGCCCCGGGCCCCCAATGCTCCTGATGGTGCAGTAAAGGATTAGACAATATATACAGTATATTTAAGTGTACTGCTGTCAAACGATTTTTCAGAAAGATCTTTCATGGCAAAAGTCAGAAATAAACTCCATTAAGCATGTCAGTAAGATGACTTTTATTTTGGGTGATGTTAGACGACAGTACTGTATTTAACGTTGTGATGGGATTACATTTTGTCTCAGCAATCCCTTCGGTATTCCTGCTACCGACAGATAAGTATATTCGACCTCATGAGTAACTGTCAGTGATGAAGAGTTAAAAATTATAGCACCAAAGGTGAGGGGTAAGATTAGCCGCCAATTTCTGAATCCTGTAAGCATTCGACGCAGTCAGCCAGCATTCCATGTGACCGAGTGCATTCAGCAACAAGGTAGAGAAATCAAACACGCCCTGCCCTCTTCACTGGTCTCACGAACAGTTGGAACAAAACTGACGCATACCAACAGCTTCATGGTGTCTGTTTTAAGAAAATGGCCGTAATTATAGTACGGGGTGTTGGTTGTATAAAGTTTTTTAGGGATGACAAAATGCACAATCGACTGTGGCTGGAGAGAGATATCCCTTCAGGCAATCATATAATATTGCCCTCTGAGGATGATACCCGTAAATCTGTCCTTCAGGGAGTTGTATGTCATAATCTCCTTCCTTCAGGTGAGTATATTTAATATCTCCTTCAAATTGCTCCATGCACTCTCATGCATCAAGCTAAGCCAAAATTCTCCCTTTACAGTAATACAGTAATCCCTCAAATATCCGGACGTCCAATACCCGGACATACTCACTAACCGGATATTCTGGGCTGCCCAAACCCCAAAATGCAAAAAAATCCGAAAAAAATTGATTAATTTTCGATTTTTTGGGACCGCGTCAGTTTGAATTTCCCGCCTGTGCCGATCCCGTATGTTTACACTCGTGGCGTCTGTCTGTCGGTCGCCATTACCCACTCAGCTACTGACTCATGAACACCTCCGACAATGGTGGCCATATTGATTGCTTTTGTGGTGATACCCTACCTCCTACAGTGCTTGATACTGCTCTTCACCTTCTTCATCATGTGTGTGATGATGGAATTTACTGTTATGTACAGTGCAGTGAAGTGATGTGATTCCAGTTATAAAAAAAAAAACTTTGTGTAAAGTGTTGGTGATAAGTGCTGGTGATTCTCAATTGGAAAGGTGTGTCAGGTGCAAGGTCTTCCTGTCAGAGTCTGAGATGATAGAGTGGGTTATTACATCAGAGGGCAGCTTCTTGTTCGTAAGTACCCTAACTTCATGCCTAACCTGTTTTCATCATGCTATAAATGTGTTAAAAGATTACCAAAAATGTTAATCATAATTTCCTGCTTGCAATTTAATTTATCCATGCATGGTTCTTAAGTAAAACAGCTAGAAAAAAGGTGGAAGCAGTTAATTTCATGTCCGGTCCTAACCTAACATAACCTATGGTTACCATAAAAATTTTCATGCCTAACCTGTTTCATCATGCTGTACATGTGTTAAAAAATTACCAAAAATGTTAATCATAATTTCCTGCTTGCTATTTAATTTTTCCATGCAT
>JAGKTI010023481.1:0-14787 GCA_018397915.1 Birgus latro
AAATGTTAATCATAATTTCCTGCTTGCAATTTAATTTTTTCATGCATGGTTTTTAAGTGCACCAGCTATGAAAAAGGTGAAAGGCAGTGAATTTCATGTCCGGTCATAACCTAACCTAACCTAACCACATTTCTGGTAGCAGTTTACATCATTTACTGTATTTGATGCTTTGTATCCAATAATTTAGTGCATAAAATGAGAGAAAAGATGATTTCCATGTCAGATACTTATTTATACTTTGCTGGCAAGTTCTAACCACCTATGCCTCACTCACCTCTAAATCATCATTTTTTGCTTAAAATTCAATTAATTCATGCTTTGTGTGCATTATTTATGTGAAAAGGGACCTAAATAAGTGCTATACATGCCCAGTAGGGAGGTAGAAAGGTAGTTTTCTGATTTAGGTTAGGTTAGGTTAGGGTCATGAATGACCAGTGCTGGAGCTTCAGGGCCCAATATTCGGACATGCCTTTGGCTCTATTGTGTCGAATAATGGAGGGATTACTATTACAAACTTGGTTGGTCGGGGATGGGTTAACACTTAACACAAGGTTTTACTTGACTGGGAGTCTGTCAATGTACCGACTGGTAGAAGTATGGTACTATTTACCCAACACTTATGGCGCATAAAATACACTTACAATTTAAGACACAGGAATGAATCTACTATAATTTCCCAAACCCGTATAGCACTGGACGGCACTGTATATAAGTTACATTAACACCTGTGTCACAGACACCTGTTGGCCGGAAGTCTATCTCAGGTAGAGTCTGCCACGTAGTGATCACTGACGGGGGGGGGGAACTGCGATATTCTGGCATACCCTGACTAACATGCCCGGACACTGGGGTGGGTGGAGATTTAAAGCACGAGGGGAAGGTACGATGGAATAATATATATTCCTTCTGTTGGCCACTGAGGTGTTTCACTTGCATGCCTGTGAGTTGGGGAGAGAGAGTTTAAAAAACAAGGGAATGGCACAACCGACACAATATTATTGTTCTGTTGGTCACAAAGGCATTTTGTTCACTGGGGGGGTGCGGGACTCTACTCGGGATATAAGTCAGGCCACGGTTAGTTATTAGGCTCGTCCAATCTTATACTCTGGGTTCCTGGTCACTTAACTCGAGAATACACTGTAGGGGATCGCTTGTATGGTATAAGTTAATGCACACTAATATCTGGGCCGAAAGAGCACACACATATGTAAAGTCCACTCACTTCCTTACCACTGGTGGGCCCTAGGTTGATTCCTCCATCCGGAGGAATGGCAGAGTGGCGCGCCCTTGGACAGGGCCCCACACGTAGTCGTGAGACTAGGGGCTCGGGCCAAAGAGTGCCAGGAGACGGGCCTGTCGTCGAGTCTGGGAGAGACTCAGGGAGGCCTCGCCCACAGGTAAGTCGCGCCCTGGTGTTTGGGGCAACTCCCGGGGCAACTGAGGACCCAGGGCACTGGAACCCGGGGCGGCTGGACTGCAGCAACGGCTAGAGGGCGGCGGTGCCGACAGGGTCGTCACACGGGAACCTTGGGCCGGGGGAGTAGTAGACAGGGCCTGATGTCGGCTGTGGGGTCTGCGGGGACTCTGCTTCGGCTGCTGTTCACCCTGGTAGAGTTGCAGGGAACCAAGGCCTCGGGTGAGGCCTTGCCACGGCTCGGGGGAGGGGTCCTCTCTGGCTGCAGGTCCTCCTGTAGGAGAGAAGCGGACTGTGGCCTGCTTTACATCCAACCTGACATGACTAGTGGCTAACGTCGTGGTAGCACAGGGGACATCAGCTTCAATGTGGCTAGTGGCCCGCTCTGCCTCTGGCCTGACGTGACTAATGGCCGACGTTGGGGTGGCCCAGGGGACAACAGCTTCAGTGCGGCTAATGGCCTGCCCTACCTCTGGCCTGACGTGACTAGTGGCTGACGTCGTAGTGGCGCAGGAGGTTTTAGCTCTGGTGCGGCTAATGGCCTGTACTGGGGAGCTGAGAGGACTAGTAGCAGAGGGACGGACTGTGGCCGATCCTGCATCGTACCCAGTACGGCTTGTGGCTAATACTGTGGCGCCACTCTGGGGGGAACGACTACAGGAGTCGAACGACTTATGGCCTGTCCTGCCCGGCTGACACGCATCCGTGTCGCGGCCCTGTAACGGGGATGCAACTGGGGAATGGACTGTGGCTGGTTCTGCCCTGTACCCGGTATGACTGTGGCCGATACCGCAGCGTTGCGTGGAGTTGTAAACTCCACCCCTTACCTGGCGAGTGGAATTCCGGCTGGAGACTAGGCTCCGGCGTCTGCTACCTTTCCGGTTCACCACCTGGGAGCAAGAGGGGTGCCGGGAAGTGATACAGGTGCGACGTTCCTGTTCCCAGCCGCTCTGTGTCAGCGGCGGTCCCCCTGTGGTACTGGGGGGGTTGGGGGTGCTGGTGTCGTCTGCTCTGGCCGTCGTGTCTGCGGCTCCAACCCCTAACTCCTGTATTTCACCACCCTCCTCAGTAACAAAGTCATGACCCCGTGACTGGAGGTGGTATATGTTGGTGTTGGCCGTTTGGTGGATGGGTCCGAGGTGACTTAGGAAGGTAGTCCAGTGGTCGGTTGGTATATTGGTGTGCAGATGGTGGGCGTAGGCGACACGAAGAGTGGAAGGGTGGTTTGTTTGCTCGAGAAGTCGCAGCAGGTGTTGTGTGCTTCTGATGCGTTGATGTCGCCCGAAGGTTGGGATCCAAGTGATTCTCGTGACACGCATGGTGGTGGTGGTGGTGGTGTCTTGGAGGCGAATGCTGGCTAGAGGTAGTCTGGTGCGGTTTATATTGTCGGTGGAGTGTGAGGGTGGTGTTCCCCTGGGAGTGCGGCGGGGCAGGTTTTTCCATGCGAGACGAGGAGTAGGAAGGGTTATGGGGGTGGGGTGGGCGATTGGCTGTTAGTGGGCGAAGGGGTGGGTGTGGGGGTTGAGGTGTAGCGGGCTGGTGGGCGTGAGATACGCCCGGAATGGGTAGTGGTGGTGGTTAGTCGTGGAGTGGGCGGCAACGGGGAATGGGATGGTGGAGCGGGGGCGGGCGGAGAGTGAGGTGGTGTGGTGTGGTTGGTTGTTGTGGTTGGTGGGGTAGGGGTTAAGCTGGGCGCGAAGCATGGGGTGGTCAGTGTGGAATTTCCTGCTGGTGTGTGCTGAGCACGTGGAGTGTGCAGTGTGGCGGTGGCGGGGGAGCGTGGTGGTGGGGTGAGTGTAGTGTGTGGGCGTGGTGCAGGAGTTTCGAGCGGCGAGGGGGCTGTGGAAACCGATGGGGAAGGGGATGGGGATGAATAATAGAGAAAAGGCTCCTTGGGGGGAGCGGGCTGTGTTGAGCTTGCCCGGGTGGTTGGAGAGGGAGTGGCGGGGGTTGGAGAGTCCCGGGTGGGGTGGACGGGGCGATTCCTGTAGGTGCGGGTGGTTCTGTTGCGGTTGACAACAACCTGGAAGGGATTGGGGACTCTAGTGACAGTATAAGGTCCCATAAAACGAGAGGCAATCTTATTGGGGGTGGGGAGGTGGGTAATGAAAACCTCATCACCTGGTTTGTAAGGGTTAGCAGGAGAGGAATTGGCTTGAGCGTCTTGGTGCGCGTGCAGGTGTTGTAATCGACGCTTCAGGTGATATAGGGGGTCAGTGGGTGGGGAATGAGCGGGGGGTTGGAGGTGCTGTCAGAGAGGGAGGAGGAGGGGTGCCTCTCCGAACACTCACTCGTGGGGGGTGATGCTGTCGTCGCGGGGGCAGGTGTTCATTCCCCATTGGACGATCTTGATGTGCGCAGGCCATTCTTGGTCTTGGGTACTTTGAATTCGGGTCCTGATTTGGTTTAGTAGGGTCTGATGGCTCCTTTCGCATATCCCATTTCCCTAGGGCCAGTAGGGGGAGGAGTGGGAAATGGAGAATCCGAATAGGGTGGATAGCTCTTTCCATATTTGCCCCGTGAACTCTGGGGTGTTATCGGAGTGAATGGCCTGGGGAACGCCAAAGTAGGGGAAGACGTGGCGCATGAAGGTGTCGGCTATGGCGATGGAAGTGTGTTCCTTAGCTGGACAAGCAATCAGGAACTTGGAGTAAACGTCAACGAATGTGACGATGTATCTGTAGCCGGATCTAGGTGGCAGGGGTCCGACAATGTCAATAGACAAAAGCTGCCAGGGTTTGTGGGCGGAGATCCTGCCGGCAGGACCCGCCAAACGGGTGATGTCCTTTCCTAGGCAGCATGCTCGACACGCCTGAGTGACACGTTGGGCGAGGGTAGTGGGGTTGGGGGACCAGTAGAGGTCATTGAAGACCTGGGTTAACCTTTTCGTACCCAGGTAGATTCCATTGTCCGGGTGGAGGTGGGTGAGGATGCCTACGGCGGAGTCCTGATCAAGGACAGTGTGGCCCGATGACATAAAGAGTTGGTCCCCTTGCAGGTGGAGTTTTGAAAATAGATGCTGGGGAATCCAGGGGGGCTGGTCTCGATTCTGCCAGTCCTGGGTCAGCTCGGATTGAGGAAGGAGCGGTCGTACTGGTAGACGGGAGAGGGCGTCGGCATTTGTATGCAATTTCCCGGGCCGGTAAGCAATCTCGTAGTCAAACTCCTCGAGTGCTTCGCGCCAGCGGAGGAGTTGGGCGTTCTGAGTGGCTGATTGCCAGAGCCACTGAAGGGATTGGTGGTCTGTGATGACAGTGACCCTGGTTCCAGACAAGTAGGCTCTGAAGTAGTCGAGGGCACAGACGATACCCAAACATTCGCGCTTGTTAGCTGCACAATTTTGTTCGGCCGGGTTTAGGGTGCGGCTGGTGCAAGCAGTGATGTGCTCGTGCCCTTCCTGAACCTGTGCCAGGACGGCGTCTATGGCTGCCAGCGAGACGTCGGTGTATAACCTGAAAGGGAGGTCGTAATTTGGGAAAGCGACGATGGGGGCGGAAACAAGTTTCTCCTTTAAGGTGTGAAACGCTGTGACTCGGTCGTTGCTCCAGACGAAGGGCTCGCCTTTCTTAGTGAGGTCGTGGAGCAGTTTCGCAAGGTCGGAGAACCCTTTGATAAACCGCCAGTAATACGGCGCGAGCCCCAAGAAGGCGCGGACTTGGTGGACGTCCCATGGAAGAGGCTGGTCGGCGATGGTTTTCAACTTGTCGGGATCTGGGGAGATGCCTTTCCCCGAGACAGTGTCTCCTAGGAAAGCGACAGCGGGCAGCTTAGACACATTTAGTGGGTTTGAGTTTCAACCTGGCCTGGCGTATTCTTTGGAACACCTGTCAGAGGCTGTGCAGGTGATCAGCCCACGTTTTGCTGAAAACAATAACATCATCGAGGTACACCAGGCAGACTTCCCAGGTCAGACCGCTGAAGACGGACTCCATGAGGCGGGAGAAGGTGGCCAGGGCATTGCATAGCCCTAAGGGAAGAACATTAAACTGATAAAGTTTCCCATTACTTGTGAAGAAGGCCGTTTTCCCTTGATCTCTGGGGTGGACAGGGACCTGCCAGTATCCTAACTGGAGGTCCAGCGTGGAGAACCAGGTGGAGCCATGTAGGGAGTCGTCTATGCGGGGGAGAGGAGTGGCATCTTTGGTGGTTACATCATTCGCGCGGCGATAATCGATGCAGAATCACTGAGTGCTGTCTTTTTTCTGAACCAGGACAATGGGGGAGGACCAGGGGCTGGTAGAGGGCGTGATGATGCCGGCATCCAGCATTTCTCGAACTCGCCTGTGCTCTTCAGCCCGTTGGTGTGGGTTCTTCCGGCAGGAGGGTTGCCGGATGGGGGGCCCGGTGGTATGAATTTCATGGGCTAGATACGTCGTATGCCCCAAGTCGGCGGGCCCGGTTGAGAAAAGGTCTTGGTATTCAAGTAGTAGATGGTGCAGCGTATCGGCTTGATGGGGAGATAAGTGGTCAGGCAAAGGAGGGAGGGGAGAGGGGTTTGGTTTTAGGGGTAGGGTGTCGCAAGGCTCTGCTGCCTTTAGGTCGCCGATCAGGAGTCCTCTTGGGAGAGTGAGGGGTGTAGCCGCCAGGTTTGCCACTTTGACGGCGTTGAAGTGGGGCGGAAGGAAAGTCAGCGACATCAGGCAGGCAGCGAGGGGTCTGGTGGGGACACTTGGGGAAAATAGGGAATGGGTCCCTGTGGGCTTATTGATCCGTAGCCAAACTTCATGGTGGGGGGGAATGGTGAGGGAGGACGCGACGGTCGCGGGGAAAGTGGGGCCGGGGGGGGGGCAGGAGAAGGGGGAGGGGTGTCGTTTTGTCGTGTGCACGTACAAATGACATGGGGCTGTTGGGGAGGCTGTCGAAAATGATGTCACCTCCCGTGGCAGTCTATGTGCGTGTGGAGTTTTTGGACCAGGTCCAATCCCAAATAGCCATCATAAGTACGGCAGGACGAGTAAAAAACGATGAAGGGATGATATGTGGAGGCTGGTTGATGAGTCTTGGTTTGTAAGGCCCGAGTTTCCCCAAGAATAGGCAAGGGGCCTTCCCCCGCGTCTATGAGGCGGGCTGAAGTGGGAAAAGGGGGCCAAAAACCTTCTTATGGCGGGAGTAGAAATGTGTGTACAGGCAGGACCTGGCGGCTCCCGTATCTACCAGAAGTCTTGCCTTGACCCCCTGTAGTTTCATCTTGTCATAGACTGGGGGTCGGTACTTTGTAGAGGTGGCCCCCGCCACTGTGGGGAGGTGAGAGGGCGGTCTTAAAAAATCCAGCGTCAGCTCGAGAGCTGTGTTGGTATCAGCCTTCTCTGGCTTGCAGCTGGTGTCAGGTTCCTCAACAAGGGGGGGTTCAGGGTTTGCAGGGGCCTCATCTACTGCCAACATTGGGCGGTCCCTTGGCGGGTCGGCTCTTATTCTGCATGCCACCTTCAGTTGTTCATGTATGTCGTGAAGTGGGCAGCGGCTGTTACAGGCTGTGAATTCCCACAGATTGATAGTGATAAGATTTGTGTTATCTTTCTGTGGCGGCCGCTTCCTAGTGGGGTGGGCTCTTGGGAGAGCCGAGGCAGAGGCGCTTCGCGTTGGGTCTGGAAGGGATTGGGGCGGCGTGGGGGAGGGTTTCGTTGGGAACCAGCTCACGACCCCGATGTGTTGCGTGTCGGGGCGTGCTGCGAGAAGGCGGTGAATGAGCTGGACATCACGGTCCAATTTTCCTGCCGGGTCATGGATAGTGAAATGTTCCTTCACTATGCCCGGAAGGACTCTGAGAAGAGTGTTGAATATATGCTCATCCCGGGTATTCATTTCAGCATCCGGGTATGCGGCGGTGATAAGTCACCTGGCTTGGACCAACGTGTTGTCTAAATCACCGTCATATTTTAGGGCATCTGGTTGTGAAATCGCGACAACTTTCCCTAATGACGGGGTAATAGCTTCTGTTACTATCTTTGCAAATCTGGCCCATGTGAGATCTGGGACTATTTTTTGGTGCTATACTAGATACCGCCTTTCCCAGGTAAGGTAGAGTGACAGCTATTTTCTGATTATTTTCCTCAAAACCCAATATCAATTAATGGCTTGACCATATTTAAGTAAGTCGTGATGTCGCATTGTTCTGGGTCGAATTTTGGTAGGGGTACATGTGTTTTGGCTGCCCTTTTTAAAAAAGTTTTCCAGTCCTTTTTCATCGTCTGGGTCAAGAACCACCGTTAGCCACCAGTGTTATGCTACGTATTTGTGGGTCAGTTTCTCGCCCTCAAATACGCAGGCTACAGCGGGTCCCTATTCTAGACCGGGTCGGTAACTTTAACCCACCGAGTCCCATCGACGTATGATGCACGTCACTACTTTTTTCCGCGGACAGACCCAACGATGTGCATCGTACGTCACCCAATTGCAAGGCCCATTGTGTGCACATTTTTCAACATTCGTGGGTGATTTTTGGTAGGCGTATGTGGGAGACCTTCCTCTACCTGCTGTCAAGCAGGGATACTGCCTGGCCCCTCCTAACCCCCTCCCCCCCTCCCCGCACACTGGGCAATTCACCTGTTAGCAGTAACCTAGCCAGTAAAGGTATGTTGCCCCACGGTCTCTCTAATGACGAAGTTCATGGTGAAAGTGATTCCTGAGGTGGAGAACAAAGAAACATAGAAGCTAGAGGTAGAAACAAACAGAAATGATGTGGTGGTAATGTCGTAAAGGAAGATGCCATATACTGGGGTTTTGGGTAAGTGAACAATGCTTATAAATGCCTATATTATTGTGTGAAAACCATTATAGACTTTTACTATACATAAATTCGTACCAAATAAATGAAATAAATATGTAATTTAAAGTGGCTTGAATTAGTCAACCCTTCCATAGTTCATTTTCCTAGCCAGGTACCCTTAAAAAGAAGGAAAACATAAGGTTGAGTGACACCTGTATCAACATTTTTTTTCCTTCAGGATCGCGATTTCACTATGAATTTTTGATGTTTCTCACCAAAATCGAAGGTTTCAGCCAAAAAACAAAAAGTCGAAAATCAGTCGGGATCTGGGGTTAGGCTGGGTAAAAAACTGGTCGGGACTCGGCTGGTTAAAGAGTAGGACTGGACACAAAAACAAGGCAGTAAGTATTACACACATGTATTCCAGATATCTTTCCAGGGACAATAGTACATCAACAAATATATTACAGACTGGGTTGGTTGGGGATGGGTTAACACTTAACACAAGGTTTTACTTGACGGGGAGTCTGTCACTATACCGACTGGTAGAAGTATGGTACTATTTACCCAACACTTATGGCACATAAAATACACTTACAATTTAAGACACAGGAATGAATCTACTATAATTTCCCAAACCCCGTATAGCACTGGACGGCACTGTATATAAGTTACGTTAACACCTGTGTCACAGACACCTGTCGGCCAGAAGTCTATCTCAGGTAGAGTCTGCCATGTAGTGATCACTGATGGGGGGGGACTGCGATATTCTAGCATACCCTTACTAACGTGCCAGGGCACTGGGGTGGGTGGAGATTTAATGCACGAGGGGAAGGCACGATGGAAGTAATATACTGTATATTCCTTCTGTTGGTCACTGAGGTGTTTCACTCGTGTGTCTGTGAGTTGGGGAGGGAGAGTTTAAAAAACAAGGGAATGGCACAACCGACACAATATTATTGTTCTGTTGGTCATAAAGGCATTTTGTTCACTGGGGGGGCGCAGGACTCTACTCGGGATATAAGTCAGGCCACGGTTAGTTATTAGGCTCGTCGAGTCTTATACTCTGGGTTCCTGGTCACTTAACTCGAGAATACACTGTAGGGGATCACTCGTATGGTATAAGTTAATGCACACAAATATCTGGGCCGAAAGAGCACACACATATGTAAAGTCCACTCACTTCGGTACCACTGATGGGCCCTAGGTTGATTCTTCCGTCCGGAGGAATGGCAGAGTGGCGCGCCCCTGGACAGGGCCCCACATGTAGTCGTGGGACTAGGTGCTCGGCCCAAAGAGAGCCAGGAGACGGGCCTGTCGTCGAGTCTGGGAGAGACTCAGGGAGGCCTCGCCCACAGGTAAGTCGCGCCCTGGTGTTTGGGGCAACTCCCTGGGCAACTGAGGACCCAGGGCACTGGAACCCGGGGTGGCTGAACTGCAGCAACGGCTAGAGGGCGGCGGCGCCGACAGGGTCATTACACGGGAACCTCGGGCCAGGGGAGTAGTAGACAGGGCCCGACGTCGGCTGCGGGGTCTGCGGGGACTCTGCTTCAGCTGCTGTTCACCCTGGTAGAGTTGCAGGGAACCAAGGCTTCGGGTAAGGCCTTGCCACGGCTCGGGGGAGGGGTCCTCTCTGGCTGCAGGTCCTTCTGTAGGAGAGAAGCGGACTGTGGCCTGCTTTACATCCGACCTGATGTGACTAGTGGCCAATGTCGTGGTAGCACAGGGGACATCAGCTTCAATGCAGCTAGTGGCCTGCTTTGCCTCTGGCCTGACGTGACTAATGGCCGACGTCGGGGTGGCCCAGGGGACAACAGCTTCAGTGCGGCTAATGGCCTGCCCTACCTCTGGCCTGACGTGACTAGTGGTCGACGTCGTAGTGGCGCAGGAGGTTTTAGCTCTGGTGCGGCTGATGGCCCGTACCGGGGAGCTGAGAGGACTAGTAGCAGAGGGACGGACTGTGGCCGATCCTGCCTCGTACCCAGTACGGCTTGTGGCCAATACTGTGGCGCCACTCTGGGGGGGACGACTACAGGAGTCAGACGACTTATGGCCTGTCCTGCCCGGCCAACATGCGTCTGTGTCTCGGGTCTGTAGCGGGGATGCAACCGGGGAACGGACTATGGCCGGTTCTGCCCCGTACCTGGTATGACTGTGGCCGATACCGTGGCGTTGCATGGAGTTGTAAACTCCACCCCTTACCTGGCAAGTGGAATTCCGGCCGGTGACTGCTACCTTTCCGGTTTATCACCTGGGAGCAAGAGGGGTGCCGGGAAGTGATACAGGTGCGCCGTTCCTGTTCCCAGCCGCTCCGTATCAGCGGTGTTCCCCCAGTGGTACTGGAGGAGTTGGGGGTGCTGGTGTCAGTCTGCTCTGGCCGTCGTGTCGTCTGCGGCTCCAACCCCTAACTCCTGTATTTCAGATTTCTCTTCAGGTAATAACTTTGTTTGCTGGTTGTCTGATTTAAGTGAAGAAGGCATCATAGGACTGGAAGAAATAAGGTTTGGCCTAATAAACAATATAAATAGCAAAGGAAGGGGTGCTACGAGGTCTCATATGCAAACATTGATATGGCTTAACCTGAGGTGTAAAGTCGACATATGGGTACGTCGCAACGTTTTGTCACAGCGAGACCCATCGCTGTACCGGTACGTCGTGCAATTACAAGGTTCATAATCTGCACAATTTTCAAGTTTCACGGGTGATTTTCGGTAGGCATATGTAGGAAACCTTCCTCTATCTGCTGTCAAGTGGGGATACTGCCTGGCCCCACCTAACCCCCCCCCCCCCACACTCGGCAATTCACCTTTTAGCAGTGACCAGGCCAGTAAAGACATGTCGCGCCACAGTCTCTCCAATGACGAAATTCATGGTGAAAGTGATTCCTGAGGTGGAGGACAAAGAAATAAAGAAGCTAGAGCAAGAAACAAACAGAAGTGATGATGTGGTAATGTCGGAAAGGAAAGTGCCTTTTGTGGATGTGTTTGGTGACTGAACAATGCTTCTATTGCCTATATAATTGTGTGAAAACCAATATAGTCTTGTACTACACATAAATTCGTACCAAATAAATAAATAGATACGTAATTTAAAGTGGCTTGAATTAGTTTACCTTCCCATAGTTCGTTTTCTTTGATGCCAGATACCCTCAGAGAGAACGAAAGGTAAGGCTGACTCGTCAGCTGTAGCAACATATATAAGCTCAGGAGGACGATTTCTCTATGTATTTTCGATGTTTCTCACCAAAAGCGAAGGTTTGAGCCAAAAAAAAAAAAATCCGAAATTGCTTGGGACTGGGGGGTATCGGAGGTAGGATAAGGGTCGGGATGTGACGAGTTAAGGAGAGGTGCTACAAAGGGCCGTATTCTTCCTGGTTAAGGAGGCTACTCAGTACCTCCTTGGAAGCCTGTTCGGGCATAAGGTACTATAGATTAAAAAAGAGAAGAAAAAAGAAAAGAAAAAGTATTTGTGCACATTCCACGCGAAACACTGACAGCACAGTGATGGCTACTGAAAGATGCCCAATGCTTCCACCTCATGTATGCAAAATAAGTCGCTAAGTGAGTTTTTCTGAAAAGCCTTCTAAGTCAATGGTCAGAGAACAGTGGTAAAGTACCCCAAATAGGGTAGAATTAAAAATCTGGGGGGTAATGCCTGCGGTATGTTACAGATTTTTCACATAAATGATGTAAGTTTTAGTGAACAAGATGTAAAACCATGTATCATGTATCAAGATATTTGTTGCTTAGCTGCCGTACGATTGACGTGTACACAGACGTACTATACTTTGAAATCTGGGGGTAATTTCATTTTACTCAAATAAGTTTTGGGGTAATACAGTAGAAAAGTTTCCCGACCCTCGTCCCAAGTCAACGAGAATATGACCTAAAATCTGTTATGGCAACTAGACAAGAGAGGAACCGTATCTTACACTCCAGACTCTGGTACCGGGTGGTTGTCGATCCACCCACCACAAGCGAACTGGTAGAAGTCCTGGCAAGGGTCGGCTGAGAAGTCCACGCTCTCTACAATTCTGGCAGCTGAACCACAAATGAGAAGGGGACATTAGTTTAGAAAAGATAAGTTATAACCACATACAGAATACACAATGTATAATCCTTGCAGCTAAACCATAAATGGAAAGAGTACAGTATTTTAGTAGATATGAATTATAGCGGTAACAGCCAATCCCATGAGACTCTCCTCTAGGTGTAAGCACAATCCACTCACGTGAGTGGATTGTGGGTGTAAGAGTCCCAGGCTAGGTTGCTGTATTCCAGTTCATTAAAGGGTAGATGACCAGCCCACTTCCCTTGAACTGCATTACATGACTGAAAAAACTTCATACCTCTTGGGGATCGAACATATGCAAGGCTGTCACTCTGAATGAGGCGTGCTAACCACAAATTGACATACTGAAGTTTTTTCTATTGCAAATGCAGAACATATTAGATCCTACTTTTCATTCTGTGTGTCTGACTTTGGGCATAGACTAGGACGTTTTCAAGACCCCATTAGTCAACCTGTTTCATACAGACAGACGGCTGATATCCTTGCACTTCTCTTGGGTAGTAATACCCACGTTATCTCTTGATAAGCTATGGATGATATTCAGATATGATGTTTTGGTATTAATGCTGTGGTTTTTTATGACATACCGCTGAGAGGCAGGTGAGAGCTTATGGAAGAGTAGTGAACATAGTGTTACCTAATTCGAGGCCACAGCTGTTCCCTACTGTGGCTGGGAATCAAAATAATAACCACACAGTCCTATGCTAACTACTCTGTCCACTCCACTGTTTTTAAATATTTCTACTAGAAAAGGATCCAGGTCGGACTGAAACTGTTGTACTCCATCCGTCTAAACAATGTCAGTGTGTGGAAATGATTCATCCATTTAAACATTTCCCTGCTTTAAAACAGGACACGATAGCATAGCAGGTTTCGAGAGGGTATCGACAGTATGCTTGATTCCTTTCGTACGATGATATATACAGTAGTATAATTCATGCTACCGTCAGATGGAACGAGTGACTGGTCACCCTTCGCTTATGTCTGGAGTGAGTAGTCGAGCCCCGGGCCCCCAATGCTCCTGATGGTGCAGTAAAGGATTAGACAATATATACAGTATATTTAAGTGTACTGCTGTCAAACGATTTTTCAGAAAGATCTTTCATGGCAAAAGTCAGAAATAAACTCCATTAAGCATGTCAGTAAGATGACTTTTATTTGGGGTGATGTTAGACGACAGTACTGTATTTAACGTTGTGATGGGATTACATTTTGTCTCAGCAATCCCTTCGGTATTCCTGCTACCGACAGATAAGTATATTCGACCTCATGAGTAACTGTCAGTGATGAAGAGTTAAAAATTATAGCACCAAAGGTGAGGGGTAAGATTAGCCGCCAATTTCTGAATCCTGTAAGCATTCGACGCAGTCAGCCAGCATTCCATGTGACCGAGTGCATTCAGCAACAAGGTAGAGAAATCAAACACGCCCTGCCCTCTTCACTGGTCTCACGAACAGTTGGAACAAAACTGACGCATACCAACAGCTTCATGGTGTCTGTTTTAAGAAAATGGCCGTAATTATAGTACGGGGTGTTGGTTGTATAAAGTTTTTTAGGGATGACAAAATGCACAATCGACTGTGGCTGGAGAGAGATATCCCTTCAGGCAATCATATAATATTGCCCTCTGAGGATGATACCCGTAAATCTGTCCTTCAGGGAGTTGTATGTCATAATCTCCTTCCTTCAGGTGAGTATATTTAATATCTCCTTCAAATTGCTCCATGCACTCTCATGCATCAAGCTAAGCCAAAATTCTCCCTTTACAGTAATACAGTAATCCCTCAAATATCCGGACGTCCAATACCCGGACATACTCACTAACCGGATATTCTGGGCTGCCCAAACCCCAAAATGCAAAAAAATCCGAAAAAAATTGATTAATTTTCGATTTTTTGGGACCGCGTCAGTTTGAATTTCCCGCCTGTGCCGATCCCGTATGTTTACACTCGTGGCGTCTGTCTGTCGGTCGCCATTACCCACTCAGCTACTGACTCATGAACACCTCCGACAATGGTGGCCATATTGATTGCTTTTGTGGTGATACCCTACCTCCTACAGTGCTTGATACTGCTCTTCACCTTCTTCATCATGTGTGTGGTGATGGAATTTACTGTTATGTACAGTGCAGTGAAGTGATGTGATTCCAGTTATAAAAAAAAAAACTTTGTGTAAAGTGTTGGTGATAAGTGCTGGTGATTCTCAATTGGAAAGGTGTGTCAGGTGCAAGGTCTTCCTGTCAGAGTCTGAGATGATAGAGTGGGTTATTACATCAGAGGGCAGCTTCTTGTTCGTAAGTACCCTAACTTCATGCCTAACCTGTTTTCATCATGCTATAAATGTGTTAAAAGATTACCAAAAATGTTAATCATAATTTCCTGCTTGCAATTTAATTTATCCATGCATGGTTCTTAAGTAAAACAGCTAGAAAAAAGGTGGAAGCAGTTAATTTCATGTCCGGTCCTAACCTAACATAACCTATGGTTACCATAAAAATTTTCATGCCTAACCTGTTTCATCATGCTGTACATGTGTTAAAAAATTACCAAAAATGTTAATCATAATTTCCTGCTTGCTATTTAATTTTTCCATGCAT
>JAGKTI010023482.1:0-14787 GCA_018397915.1 Birgus latro
CATCTTTCGGTAGAATGAATAAAACAAAACAAACGTAATCGCAAATTATAATTTAATGAAGACTGATTGTAAATCCTTCCCTGCGAGAAGTTTTAGCTAACCATTATATATTTGTCTGGCCAAGGGAAGGAATGAAAGGATTGCACTCTGTTTTTAATGGTCCACAAAATAACAAGTGTACAACGTTATGCCAGTGTGGCAGGCGGCGTGATTAGAAGAACCTGAGTGTCATTAGCCATTTTATTCTCACTATCGAGTGTTGCTGTTTTTGATAATTCGTGTAACAGATTACGTCAATAGATCTTATCCCTTCGCTCCGAGAGTTACTCCAGGAGCAGAAAGAATGAAATATAGAAGATATCACTGGCTGCAACGAGTTATGAGTGTCTTTCTAATGCTGGGAGTTCCACGGTAGAAGATTCAAGGTAGGCTACTTAGTCACGAAGGAGAGAACACACACATTCAGGCCACGTGGATAAAGACCGTGTGCATTAGACCATTTCTTCATCTTTTCAGCATGCAGTGTTTACCTGTAAAATACTTTAGTATGTCAAGAACTCAGTGGTAACACTTTACAGCACTGACAACACTCGCCCTGGCTTGTTAGGCTCGGGTTCTCTGGCCGGTATTAAGTAAAATCGAAGTGGAGGACGAAGCCCTCTGAATGTTGCTGGCTATAAATGTGTGTACGTAGGGTTTGTTTTAAGCATAGTCTTCGCATTAAAGAATGAAAGGGTGATAACTGCATGAAGATATTTTTTATAATACCCATTATCTCGAGATTTTAACAAGTTCTTGCTTTGTCTATTTCTTCACAATACCTATCACACACACACACACACACACACACACACAATGCCACGTCTAGCACGCACAGTACACTAAAGGTTCATATTCCTCATCTCAAGTGACTATATATCCTACATTTCCACAGTCATAGGATAAATACATTACCCCTTTGCATTATTCGCTTCCAAGAAACTGAAATGAGTTAAACCGACCCCATACTCACTTTAACATCCGCACAGGCGTCGCGTTCGGCACTGAGTGGAGTGCAGCTCTCTTCTGTGGAGGGGCACATCACATATAGCTCTTTTAAATAGGGTGCAGTCAAAGGCTTTCTTGTCATCATTTTCCCTCCTTTTACTGATTCCTTTCAACGTCTTTCTGGCTGATATAGTATTCCATCTTTGTCTTAATAATACGACGTTTTCAGCTGTCACCTCTCTTCCGAGCTGTCCCTCCTTCATTACGGTGGGTGCGTAACACCCATCCGGCAACACACTCTCATTTATTTCGTCCAAGTATTTAGTTCGGATGTTAACCGATACTCTCAGTCCTTTACATATACAAAAGACCAACTCTGTTTCGTTTAGTCTGTTATTCCCTCTGTTCTAAACCCTCCAATTTTTACAGGCAACGTGTCCAATCTACTCGAAATGAGCCGACCTTTTACTTTAGTTAATTTTTTTTTCTTGAATGAGCAATTTGAATCCTTTGGTTCTTTCTTCCTTTCATGATAAAACACCCCAATAACGCTTGGGTTAATAATGGCTATATCTGACCCCTGTATTTCGTATATTCTATCCTAAGCTGAATAAAATAGTATGAGGCTGGCAGGAATGAAATATAAATAACGTTTTGTGGCTGGAGGGGTTAGCGCAAAGGTAGATGGAACCCAGATTTGAAAACCTGCGAAATTTGTCATGTCCAAGGAAATGTGAACAATAAAAAGCCAGAATCAAGAGAATTTCAGTTCGAGATACGAGGACACACTAAGCTGACAAGATTGACAGTCTCAAACAGAAGTAAAGACAAACTGATAAAGAGTACAATCTTAAAAGTTGTTTCCATGAAGAATAGTGACTACCAGTTTTGACAGAAAAAGAGAAAATTTCGTGTAGGGTATCTCCGGTTTTAAATAACATTGTCAGTCGGTAGTAATAATAACCTCATCTGGCAGAATTATTATGATCATTTGGCACCATTAAAAGCAAAATTGTCTGGCGTAACAATGCTTTCATTTAGAAGCCGTTCTTCTAGTGTATTAATAAATGGAAACATTTTTTAAATACTTCGCTGTGACAGATTTCCTCTGCACCCAGCTGAGTTGTCTGGCGGCAGAAAGCATAAAATAAAGCTGTCATCATACTGAAGAGATGGTAGTGGTTATCCCAGGCTGATATAAACGTAAATCTGGCGGACTGTTGGCCATACTTACACTTACTCGTCTTCCACAGTCAACCGCCCTCCTTTCTGGGAACAGGGAGAGAACTAAGGGTCGTTCGTATGACTGGGCAGCTCCACCGTCCGGTTATATCGGTACCACCACTTGAAGGCGTTCCTCTCCAGCACCAACTGAAGAGGTAATCCTGACTGATAAGCAAAGTACCTAAACAGTCCTACACACCGCTGGAAGTTCTGGAAGTGATTTTGAATATTTCGTAACACTTCTTCCTCAGCTATTAATTTTACATATTACAGCCCAGTATCCTCCTTTAATTTATTTGTTCTCACTATGACAATACTGAAACGGCACTAACAGCATACAAAAGAATGCTAAAGCTTAGTATGCAGACAAATCACTGAGAAGGAGGTTCTACGAAGCCTACTATGCCACCTAGAATACGGCCCTGTTGGCAAACAAGATTTGTATTTACATTTTTATTAATAATTCAGCAGGACTTCCAGTAGAGAGGAACGACATGCCTAAAGACTAAACACGAATGTGTACAGATTGCTGAGTAAACATGAAGTGGCAAATACATGGGGGGTAAACGCTGATTTTATCAGACCCATTTGTTGTAGCATCATCTAAATCAACGTTATACCATGTAGAACAAAAATATGCTGTTCTTTACTTCTGAATACTCACCCTCTTTACTTCATCATCCTCATCATCATTATCAATATCACTCATCATCATCATCATCATCATCATTCCACATCTCAATGATTTTCAATAAAGTGCCACAGTCATATTCCCCACCCAAGCCATATTTATCACCACCTCTACCTACTCCTCCGCCAGCACCGCCTTCTCCCACACAGTTATCTCCCATCATATACTCATCTCCCTCCCATTACTCTTTCCTTTCCTTTCCTTTCTTTTTTTTTACTCCGGTTATCGTAACCATCACACCGGTTTCCCCTTTCGCTCCCACCACTCCCTCCATTGTGTGTCTGGTAACTATTCCCACACATTTTGAAGCTATCAAATCTTTCAGAGAAAAGAAATTAAACTCTTCTCCAAATTACATTGTGATTATTCCCACACCTCAGATCGTGGTGAACATAACAGTGTATAAGATGTATTGCGTGTGATGCTGGAGAGGGACGCCTTCACGTGCTGGCATCGATATAAATAAGTTAGGCCCCTGCCCGGGTATACATACTGTATATCCCTCTTATCCCTCCCTTTCCACCAAAAGGACAATGGCGGACTAAGGGATGAGAGCAAATTCAGCCTGCAGTCCACCGAGACCACGTTTCAAATGAACCTGGACTACAACAACAACAACATATAGAAACTAATACTACTAGTAGACGCTAGATAACTTTGTGGTTAGAACGCCCATGGAAGACTGACGGCTTTGCTTTGCAAGCATGGGTTTCATCCCTAACGGAAGATTGGAGGTTTGACATCACGTACTGTTATCCGTAATTCTCAAAAAAAAAGTCTATAGTGGGGCTGGCTGTTTATTTTGTCCTTCAACTTCGAGTGTTCTCCCTGCTCCAATTTTTAATAGGTCTCATTTTCTACTAAACTGTTTCAGTTGAACCATGATGATAAGACATGTTTGATAGAGGAGGCGAAGCTTTAAATATCTCTACAGTATCTGCAGTGTGCTGATATACTTTTTAAATCTTCCTCAATTTGATGTTGGAGTATAGATGATGACGATGATGATGATGGAGAGAAATCCGGCATTTTCCAAAATATAATTGTTCTCACCTTCTCTCTGCAGTTTAAAATGTTTTCTTTGTTTGACACTTGTGTGTGTTGAAATTTGTCGTTTGGCGGGCTCGTGCTGGGCCAGTGGTGCCTGGGGGCTTATTGGTAGTGCGGCCCCACTGCCAGATAAGGGGAGAGAGGGAGTGGGAATGAGGAGAAAATGGAGAGGGAGGGAAGGAATGGGGAGATAAGGTAAGAAGGAGGGAAGGTGTGGAAGGATTTGGGGGAAAGGAGGTAAGGAATGGAAAGATAAGGTCAGGGGACGGGAAGGAATGGAAGAAAGTGGGGAGGTAAGGAGTGAGAAAGATATCGGGAGAGTATGAAAAAGAGAGGGATGGTGTCGGAAGATTAGGGAAGTACAAGGGGCAAGGAGAAGTATATAATCAGTGGGAAGAAGGAAGATGCGAAATGGAAAGCTATGTTAATGCACCCCTCTTCATCTATTAACATATTATCAAGAAACAATGTTCTTCCAGTAATATTGTCCCCACCGTTCCAGTTTCACATGCACTTATTAATCTCAAGTGCGTTAGTTATCCTTTCTACCTTAGTTCCTTTTCAGAGCTGCTTTTCCTTTATTGCCTTCCCTCCAACTCACATGTTTTACTTTCCATTACTCTTTCTTTCAAGCACGTTCTATTTTTTATTTTTTTTTTACCTCGCCCAGACGGAGTCCTACGAGGTATGGTTTTCGGTCGAGTTTGTTTGTGTGTTTGTTTTTTGTTTCTTTTCTCGCGACATTACGGAAAAACGGCTGAATGAAATTACATGAACCTTTCAGGATGTGTGGACACTAGTCCCCAAAGAAAGTGATTAAATTTTGGAGGTAATGGAGTGACCCTGAAAGGTCGAAATAAAGGTCACGGATTTTCAGAGGGCTATAACTTGAAAACGGTTGAAGATAGAGATATTTACTATTAGGAACATACAGGAACTCGTAATATGGACTTTCATTTAGCACCAAGACCTTAACCTTGAATGATCTTGAAAGGTCAAACTCAAGGTCACGGATATTCAGGGGGCTATAACTAAAAACTCGTTGAAGATTGAGATATTTACTATTACAAGTATTTAGGAAGTCTCATGTGGGTTTTCATTTGGCAACATGACCTTTGACCTTGAATGACCCTGGCAGATCAAACGCAAGATCACGGATATTTAGAGGGCACAATTTGAAAACACTTGTGCCATTACCTTATACTTTAATTGCACACTGACACCAAATGGCAGAAATGAGTATTCAACAGCAATAAAAATAACTGCTGTCGGGTGAGGTTTGTTGTGCCTGGCACCGCTTGTTTTGGCATGAATTCTGCCCCTCCAGCCTCCCAGTTCTCTCTAGACATTTCGTTTCCAACCAACATCTTACACTCGCCATCTCAAACTCCTTCATGGTTCCTCATTCTCAATATGCGTTCTCCCTTCCCCTAGTCTCCACTTTATCTCCCAGCCTATCCCCAGCATAATCTCTCCTGTATCATCAACTGGCTTTCTACCCTCCCTTAGTCTCCACTATGTCTCCCGGCCTATCCACACCATAATCTCTCCTATATCGTTCCGTCTTGAGTCCAATATCCCTCTTCCGAGCACTTTCCCCTTCAGATTTAACTTTCCAGTCTATTTCTTTCCCTTCTAGTCAGTCTGCCTCCCTGTACAGTCCAAGTTGACCATAAATTTTTGATTAACTTGCCATCTTTCCAAATTTTTGCAAATTGCCCACTTTCTTTCCAGTGCCCTTTTCCTCTCTTACAGCTCACCTCTACCTCATCTCTCTCACTTTCCAGGCAACTTTCCCCTACTCCAGTCCTTTTTGGCATAAATTCGTCACTTTCCATTGCTCTACCCTTCAAGCTCAACTTATCCTTCAGTTTCCCTCCAACTTTTCCTACCTCCTCGTTCCCACTACTAATCCCATCCCCAACATTCCATTCTTCCTTCATCACTGTTTTCCTCCTTTATTCCCGTTTCTCCCTTCTCTTTTGCTGTGTGACTGCGTTATGTGGAAAGTCAGTGCTATTCGAGGAGAGTAACAAACACACTGAGGATTAACCCTGGCAGTAGCCCTTGAGTGATTTTATTTAAGCAGGGTGTCGATGTGGTACACTTGAGGCTGTTTTGATGACTGTCTTGAAGAATGATGTAATGATCCTCTGTACTAACTACAACAACAACCTGAAAGCTGACCGCTAGTTAGTCTTCATTCTCGTCTATCTTCCATTGCACTTCTGAATTAATGCATTTCTTTGCTCAGCATGATCATTCACGATTGTGAATTGTTAAATTTTCTCTTCAGGCCCCGTCCCTCCCTCCCACCTGCACAGTTTAAGTCGTTTACGTTGTCGTCCTTTCTGGTAGAGTCAACACACACAAAAGACACAATAGCATATTATAAGAATCAGTAAATCCCATGTATTTCTCGAACACAAACGTGACACCCCCAAGTGACTCGTTTGGTGATCACTCTCCTACAACCCTGTGAGTGTAACTGGGTCATTTAGATTCCATGCAACCATGCGAAGTCTAAGTGCAGATGTGACTGAACTGTATGCTGTACGTCAGCTGGAATATATGCAGGCCTGTGTTGGCCACTGCCTAACTGGAGATTCGATATGTAAAGGATCCGTCACTGTTCCCTTCACTTTGGATCAACCGAAGTTGCCCCATTACATAGCTTTCTCGTTCTGCATATATTAAGTCTGTTGATTGCTGTGTATGGGACTCTGATATGGAGTTTATGAAAAATGTTAACATCAAAGATGCAGAACACTGGACCAAAGAGGCACTGGCTTCTATCAGGGGAGACATGATTTATAAAAACCGGAATGATATCCACTACGGCTTTATTATCCTTAATATTCTTTGTGCAATAAATTATTGAATATAGAAAATTACCGAATTAAAACTGTGTACCAAATACATGAAAAAAAAAAAATGCTGTCATTGCATTATTTATTCCAGCAGTTTGTTCAAAGGTAGCTTCTGTTGCAAAATTTTATTGAGCTTTTTAATCAGGTGAAAATGTAGTGAGAAATATATATATCTATATCTATCTATCTATCTATCTATAGATAGATAGATAGATAGATAGATAGATAGATTCAGCACCAAACTGCCAATAGCCGGGTCACACAAGATGAAATACCAGTTTCCAGTAATCGTGTTACGTAACAAATGGGCAGGTCGAGGTTAAGACGTAGGATGAAGGAGGCAATTAATTCCCCTGGTCACGACCCTCGCCTCACACCAACCTCCCCACCCAAATAATTGATATTCCTTTTTAGATATATAGAGACACAGGTGGGATATATGGCAGGAGTTACTTAGGGGAGGAATATTGCCTTGTTCATTGACTCCTGATACTTCAGTGGTTTTACTTACTCATTTCAGAGTGGTCTCGGATATACTGCATATACGCCATGCCGTGTGCAGTGGAATAATTAAGAACACATGCTTTCACTATTATGACATGCAACACTGAGCACAACAACGACACAGAAACACATTATTTTGTCTAATATCAGACAATTTTTTTCAGCTGAGAAATACCCATTGAACATACTTGTTAAGTATCAGTCATTGAAGGAATATGAATTATAAAGCATAAGTATAAACAGAGGGGCATGTGGAAAATCAAATAAACCATATTTTTCCTTTAAAAATCTGTTTTTCATTTAGCAATATTGGTGAATAAAAAAAGTAAGAACACCAATTTAAAATGCTTTGGGTGTTAGAAAGAATTATCGACCCTTCACTCAGATACTTATTTCTACCCCAAACCTGTGGAGGTTTCTCAAGAGCGAAAAAAATCGACTGGCATCATCCTGGGTATATAGAGCATCAAGTCGTTCAAGGTTTTAGCTGAATTATGATTCATGGCAGTGTTCCAAAGAATATGAAAATATTTCCCTATACCAAATATGATCTCTTCACGTTCCAAGATCTACAGTTTGCAGAATAAAGGCCGGCTGCAAATTGCTAGTTTACAATTAGGTGAAAATGCTTTAATATTGAACAAGTCAGACTTTTAAAAAATGCTGCTGTAGTGGTGATGTTGTACCGTTAAAAGACAGAAGTAATTGTTGAGTTGAATATAATAATCTGGTCATACAAAAAACCTAAGACTTGATTACTGGAGATGGCAACCCTTATATAAGGACGAAAATATTCCTAAGCTGTATAAAGTCGTCTGCCAACAATGGGTATATAATACTGTAGTTTTGGTTTCCCATGCACTGAAGGGAATACTGATTTTAGCCATTAAAGGAAGGAAAGCCGTTCAAAAACTGAATGAATTCGGATGAGAGCAGCAAGAAGAACAAAGATGACGGGAACCGAATCCTAAGCTATATTTTAATCGTCTGGCGGTGGTAAGAAACAAAGACAATTTCTGCTGTTTAATATGCCACTTTTCTCCATATAATATATTTCTCCTGCCGGCACATGACTTTACTCATGAGGGATTTATATCGATGGTGAGGATTTATATAAAGCATTCTTTAATCCTGTAAACCTGGTTCTGAAAGGGAAGAAGTGAAAACAGAATCCTGAGATGCAGCACCAATTTCTGCATCCAGCAATAATAACAAACTTTTCCCTTGCTAATACTTTTTAACACTGTCTTTTAATCTGTCTGTCTGTTTTGTCATGTGTCTAACTTTAGTCCATGGAGACAAAGGCGTTTTTCCACTTTTATTCTTGCTTCCGTCAAGCAGTTTTATTCAATCTATGAAATTTTTTTTTTTTACCTGGGAAGAGAAAATACGTCCCTCAACTAACGTTTCCAATACAAGAAGTCTCTCATTAGTACAATAAAATAAACAAGAGGCAGCTAAACTAAAATATATAGAATCGTCATCACATTCAGTGGGTTAGTTATTCATTTTTTTTTTTTTTTTTTTATGTGTCATTTATCTATCCCTTCCATTAAATCAGGCTACTAAGCACACCACGCCTCCTTTGATTCAGTTACGACCGCTTAAAGTCGATTGATGATAAGCCAAACCGGAAATAATAAAGCTAACCACATCATAAGAAGGCTAATGATCCACTCACCCATTTTCGAGTATTTTCTCATCCTCATCATTTATACTTCCTTTTTTGTTCATTCACCCAACTTCTCATTCATCCTTCTGCCAATCCGTCACCATAGCTCGCTGTGGGTAATTTTAAATCCTCTCTTCCTCCCTCAGCTATAGCTTTAATATACTCTAACAATGACCTTTGTTGTTCCGCTGACAGGATTATTTTGTCTAATTATTCAGACATTTAATATTCAATCCACCCATACACCTACTTATTGTCCCTTCCTTTCATACAGTTACCTTGCCGTTCCACTTTCAATTAAATTTTCTACAGTCCATTTTTTCTTTAGTTAGCTGCACTTATCATCTATTATTCTTCACATCACGCAAGATTTCATGCACTTTGGTACCTGGGTTGCTGGAAAATATTGGTAAAACTGTCCACCGTGTTCTACCACACAGCAGAAGGATTAGGAAATACATCACAGATCATAATAATGTCGAAACTCATTGTACCACTGGAAATGGAGAATAGTGGTGAGTTGAGACGCCCACCATCCACTCACTTGACGTATTGCTGCTTACATCTTCCCAAGTGTGTATCAATTTTTTTTTCTGTGTTGGCCCTTCTCTTTTCCTGTTTCCTCTCTCTTTCTTATCACTGTTTATTACTCTTCTTTCCACTTCAGGTGGCTCTACACTGAGTGATAAGTCACATGGTTTCCTGTAACTCAAGAAGCCATTTACAGTTCTTGATGGTAACCTTATAACCAAGTAACGGGATGACGTGGCCCTACTATGGTGCCCCTGTTGCTGGATGGAGATGCAAATGTAGCGTCCACCCAGGAACCAAACTTCCACATTAATCTCCGCGCTTTACTGTCAGCGTTATCACTGTCTACCATGCATCATTTTATCATTTCCTACTCATAATGCCACAAGCACGCCCGCACCAGCAGACTGAGTCATCCCTACGACACGTAAGATATTGCCAGGTGGATTTCTGGTGGACTGCTCTTTACGGATTACTGTGTGTATCAGTGTAATCAGTTAACAGGACCTCTACCGCAAAGTACAAAATTATTTTATTCCACATTCTCTTTTACTCCCCTCCCTCCTCCACTTTGTACCCTCCAGTCCCTACTTTCATCCGCCCCTCCAGTCCCTCCCTCCCTCCTTCTATCCAGTTACCCGCTACTCCACCCCTCCAGTCCCCTCCCTTCTCCATCTTTCCAGTCTCCTCCCTCCTCCGCTCTTCCAGTCCCCTCTTCCTCCTCCACCACTCCAATCTCTTACCCTCCTGCATCTTTCCAATTTCCCTCTTTCCTCCTCCCTTTCAGTCTCGCTTCATCTTCCAATTTTTTTTTTACCTCTATTTCTCCTTTCCCTGTTGTATCATTATTCTCGCTACCCCCTCTCTCAGTCATTCTCCCCCTTTCATTTCTCACTTCCTCCCCCAGACAACCTGCCTGCATTTCCTCTCTTTTCTCTTCCTCCATTCCCCATTTCTTCATTCGCTTCTTTTTCTCTACCCAATCTGCCTTCATTTTGCTCTCCTTCCTTCCTTCCTTCCTGCACCTTCCTCTTTCACCCATCGCCCCATTCTTCCTCATTTAGGAGTTTTTCATTCCCCCCCTCTACTCTTCTTTCCTAATTCCCTCTTCCTCATTCCTTCTTCCCCTATCCGCCTTTTTTAATCTCTTAAACCCTCTTCCTCATTTATAGAGCCTTCTTTCACCTACCCTTCCATTTTCCTCCCCTTCCTCCTCTTGCACTCAACCTTTCCTTCCCTCATTTCACCCATACGTCATCCGTTATGCCATTCTTCCTCCTACACTTCCTTTACATCCATTAGTCCCTTCCCCTTCCTGCACTAAGTATTCCCCAATTTTCTATTTCCCTTCTTTCCATCATTCCAACACCTTCCCTCCCTTTCTGCACCCGCTTATCCATCCACCATTCTCCCTTTCCTCCTCCTCCACTCAATCTTCCACCATTCTTCTCTCCCTCCCTTGACTCAAAACCACCCACTCCTCCCACCTGTAATAGACCCACAAGGCTTGGGGAATATTCATAGGGAATTTCATTATAATCTACCATAAATGACTTTGTAGCAGGTCATTAATATCAGGAATAATACTGCATTTTATTGTTTTGCCCTATACTGATTAGTTTAATTTATTATTGACGTATTTGGCAGTTGTGTGAGTGGAAATGAGAGAATAACAGGCAGTCATTTATAAAGTTAAGCTCAAGAAATGTTATGAATAGTACCCTTGGTGACACTCTCAGCTGCCCTTTCTTTAGTACGGGTTATGTCAACGTTTCATTTGGCCTCCACGTTTCACAACATTTTCTACCACGTTTCTACTCAACGCCTTCAAATGAAAGGCGTCTTTACTCGGCTTTTCCTGCCGTTATCAGACAGCCGTATTTAACTTAGGAGGGATCCCATGTAGTAAAGGGTCAGTGAAGGCTACATCTAACGTCTCCAGTTTGGAAAAGTATATCCTTTTACGGATAGAACTGTTTGGGGATAATAAAGAACATAATACATCAGTCGTCCTCGCACTGGAAATTTAATCTTCCTTTCAGCACTTTAGCATTGCGTCCTGTCTTATCTACGCTCCTTCTATTCACTTTTCTCTCCTTTTCTCTATTACTTATATAAGTTACTTTAGCCTGTTAAAGATACGATACTCTTCCTTAACAAACTCCTGATAGTACTAAGTTTACTATAGTATTCCATCAGGCGATTTAATTCAGATGACAGTGAGCCATGGGAGGCAAAGAAAGTTCACAGTGTCATCATCAACCCTCTCACGTCTGGAACAACTCTTATATTATTGCTATTATTATTATTTTTCCCATTAAACACAAGGCGGCCGAGAGTGAGGCAAACGGCGAACATTAGACTTAACAGCATTTTGCCTTTATTCTCTGCTTACCTCCTTATACTTTTCCTTTTTGGACTGTTATTTTTTTCTTTTTCTTTATGCTCTCATCTTACTCATTATTTTTTTTTCCGCTCAGGATTTCTACATTCGCTCCACCCTAGGCCTCTTTTACTTTTCTTATACCTTTCCTTGCATATTATTTGATCTCATAAATTTCCTTACTAACCGTAGTCTTCGTGCCATACTTCTGTAACGTCTGTTAACACCTAGAATCCATTGTTTCACTCCCAGCAAAATAAAATCGCTTAACTTTAGCAAGAATAGCATATGTATTAAAATTTTTATATCAAGGAGCCTACAGCCTTTGACTATTGCTTCTTTCACATTTGATTGTTCGCTTAATATGCTCTTCTTTACCTAATCTTAGCCCCTTAATCTCTTTTATTATTCCTAGCTGTTTCTTTTCATCTTTCTTTCTCTATTTTTCTCATACCTTCTCCATGTGTATTGTCAAGCTGCCTTTGTTCACTTACTGTACTCTTCACAACTAAATTTCATTCTTTGTGTTCTGCTTTCATCCTCTTTTTTTCTTCCTCTTTTTCTCCTCCTCTTCCACCTCCTTCTCCATCTGTATGACTTATTTCATTTAAATCTGTTCTCACACCAAACAATTTGCTTCAATTTCTGATACTTTTACCTCGTGTCAGAAACGAATAGCTAACAATGACTATCACAGCACAGTTAGTATTAATCCTTAGGTGAAGACCTGTATGCTTATTAACTTCACATAAGGCAGACAGAGCGATAACTGACGTGGCGATACAGAAATAACGGGCTGCAAAAAGTGTTATGCATCCCAATAAAGCTTACTGACAATGGAACTGCATTATTCATGAAGTCAAGCATTTTCTGTCCACTAGTGTGTGCGATATTTATTATGTTTGACTTTTTCTTTTTCTTTTTTCATTAATCCACTAACTCTCAGTTTGGCAAAAAAAAAAAAATATATGGCTTGCTGATTGGCTGTGATCACCGTGTCCGAATGCGTGCTTCAATTTGAGGTTTAAGTCCCAGATTGCTCGATCTCGGATTATCTGTGATATATTCTAGCGACTTGAATATGACTAAACTCTAGGCTATAATCCTCGATCGAATAACCCCCAATCCGTGATTTGAACCAGCCTCAAATCCGAGGTTTCAATCGTCGTTCTGAATTTGGGCCTTAGTTCTCTCATATCCAGGACAGCTGTCACTTAACTTAAGCTAACACTGCATTATCTAATTCAAGTAACAGTGATTAAAGAGCTTAAAAATATTGATACTGGTACCAAAGACCCTCCCATGATTAGAACAACTCGACTACTGCATTCCATTTAATGCCAGATAATTTTATGCATCTAAGAGTGAGTCATAGCAGCTTGCGAATAAATGTAGCCTTTTCTTCTTCTCTTTCCACTCTCCAACTCTTCTCACATCTTATTTTCATTTTCTCTCTCATACTGTTGGTAGCTTACTGTATTTCTTCATTTCTTAATATCACCCTTTTCATTTACGTTGCTTCGTCCATCACCCCCTCTATTCTCTCATGATCTCATACCTTCCTGTGACTATTATTTTCACATCTCATTTTTGCCTACTTATTGTACCCCATATTCCTTAACCAATTTTATCCGACGACTTATTGTATGTTTCAGTTGTGCTATTTCAAGACGATTTTACTAAGCTTAGAGGAGACATTACAAACTAGTAAGAGTGCATATGGTCTTCATTAGCCCCTACTCGAGAAAATATCTCCCTAAAACTCAGTATAATAGTTTGTTAATATCAAGGAAAAAATATTTACCCAGGATGAAAGAGGTAATTACTCACCGTTTACTCCTTACTCCTTAGTTTCAGCCTTTTCTCTGAGTTCCATGATTACTGCTAAAGTTTGTGATGCACTTCCTCCCGGAGTTTAGTAAGGCTTTTCATTACCTCTGCTCGTTACCGTCTCAAGTTTTCTCATTATTTCGCAGCACAGCCAGTATTAATCCTTAGGTGAAGAAAGACCACTACGAACCTCACTAAAATCGTCTGACGGTAATGATAATAGAGTTAATTCTTTTTAAGTAGGTAGAGATTTTTCGTCCTGCTTCAGCTTGTTTTTCGTATCTCAGTTACAAAAATAAGACAATAATACGATTCAGCATGCTTTGCACAGTACTTCTTTGCAATTAGCACCACATTCTACTGTTAGTCTCCAATTACAGCTGAATATTCACGATGGAGAAATGGCCATTTTAGACAGTAACATTCGCGGCCTTTCCTTTAACTTTCACGCTGTCGAACACCACCTCTTCTCCTCTAAACCTCACCTTCTCTTTCTCACTGAGACTCAGCTGTCTGAGGCAACTGACAGCAAGCCCTTTTCTGTATCCTCCTACTTTCTCTATTCTCGTTTCAAAGCCAAAGGTGGCTGTTGCGTATATGTACGCAACGATCTATCTTGCTCTCGTGTTCCTGAACTTGATTCTTCTGAATTCTCTGCTCTCTGGCTTCGGCTTTCCTGTCATTCTCTGACTAAATATATCTGTGCTGTTTGCTTATCTCCTAATTCTACTGACTATCAAAAATTCTTTGACTATCTTACTTCTACAATGGAGCACATTCTGTCCATTTCTCCTTTCTCTGAAATCTCCATTCTAGGAGATTTCAATGTTCACCACCACCTTTGGCTCTCCTCTCCTTCCACTGATCAACCTGGTGAACAAGCCTACATCTTTTCTATCCTTAATGACCTAGAGCAGCTTGTACAGCACCCTACCCGTATCCCTGACCGCCTTGGAGAGAGTTCCAACATACTTGACCTTTTCCTAACAACTAATCCTTCTGCTTACACTGTTCATCTTTTCTCTCCGTTGGGCTCCTCCGATCA
>JAGKTI010023483.1:0-14786 GCA_018397915.1 Birgus latro
CAACTGTCTTCTTAGTTCTGAATATAATATATTGTGTTTTACAATCAACTTTGAGAACAATTGAGGAAGTTACATATTCAGCGTTCTCGCCGAGAAATACGCATATTCGGCCATAATTAGATTTATAGAGATTGGAACTACCTCCAAAACGTATGGTATCAGCTGGAACTATTTCACAATTTGCACTACCTCATGTCCTTGAAGTCACGGCTAAGTGGAAAAGAAAATCGACAAAATTTAATAATACAGAATTCCGTCTCAAGAAAAATCACAGTATTGAAAGATTTTTGTCTAAGGAAATGTGGGATTTGATGTAACAGAAACCTTAATATTGTGAATATATATTTTTTTTTTACAGCCACGAGGCTCGACTTAAGTTTAAACAGCTTCTGCTGAATAAAAAAAAAAAAATAAATCGAATATTTTAAATCGTTTCGGTGATCCTCACAATGTTTAAACCTCTCTGTTCATAAAAACTTAAGGTGCAAGCTCTCTTACCGTGTCAGTCGACTTCTTGTTATCCTTCATAAATGTGACATTTTCACCTTTACAACTGTCTTCTTAGTTCTGAATATAATTTGATGTGTTTTACAATCAACTTTGAGAACACTTGAGGAAGTTACATATTCAGCGTTTTCGCCGAGAAATATGCTTATTTAGGCATCGTTTTTTTAAAAAAGAGAATGGACCCATCTACAAAACGGATGCGATCAGCCGGAACTATTTCACAATTTGCACTACTTCATGTCCTTGAAGTCACCGCGAAGTGGAAAAAAAAAATCGACATAAGTTAATAATACAGAATTCCGTCTCAAGAGAAATCACAGTATTGAAAGATTTTTCCTAAGGAAATGTTGTTTTTGATGTAACAGAAACCTTAATATTGTGAATATTTTTTTTTTTTTTACCGGCACGAGGCTCGACTTAAATTTAAACAGCTTATGCTGAAGAAAAAAATAATAAATCGATTTTAAATCGTATCGGTGATCCTCAGAATGTTTCAAGCATTCTGTTCATGAAAACCTATGGTGCTAGCTCTCTTTACGTGTCAGTAGACTTCGTGTTATCCTTCGTAAATGTGACATTTTCACCCTCACAAGTCGCTTCTTAGTTCTGAAAATAATATAATGTGTTTTACAATCAAATTTGAGAACACTTGTGGAAGTTGCATATTCAGCGTTCTCGCCGATAAACACGCTTATTCAGGCATCATTTGATTAAAAGAGAAAGGACCTACCTACAAAACGGATGCTATCAGCCGGAACATTTGACAATTTGCAGTACTTCTTGTCCTTGAAATCATGGCTAAGGGGGAATAAAATGACAAATCAGAAGTTGGTAATCCAAAATTCCTTCTCAAGAGGAATCACAGAGTTCAAAGATTTACCTAAGGAAATGAAGTTTTGGGTGTAACAGAAACCTTGATATTGTTTTTTTTTTCCCATGAGGCTCGACGTAATTTTTAAACTGCTTGTGCTGGAGAAAAAAAAAATTGTTTCGATGATCCTCACAATGTGTCAAGCTTTTTGTTCTTAAAAGCATAAGGTGCCAGCTCTCTTTACGTATCTGTCGACTTCTTGTTATCCTTCATAAATGTGACATTTTCACCCTCACAAGTGTCTTCTTAGTTCTGAATATAATAAAATGTGTTTTACAATCAACTTTGACAACAGTTGTGGACGTTGATTATTCAGCGTTTTCGCCGAGAAATACGCTAATTCAGGCATCGTTTGATTAAAAGAGAATGGACCCATCTACAAAACGAATGCTATCAGCCGGAATTATTTAAGAATTTGCACTACTTCATGTCCTTGAAGTCACGGCTAAGTGGAAAAAAAAAATCGATTAAATTTAATAATACAGAATTCCGTCTGAACAGAAATCACGGTATTGGAAGATTTTACCCAAGTTAATGTGGTTTTTGATGTAACAGAAACCTTAATATTGTGAATATATATATATTTTTTACCGCCACGAGGCTGAAGAAAAAAATAAATGAATAGAAGATTTTAAATCGTTTCTGTGATCCTCACATTGTTTCAACCTTTCTGTTTATAAAATCCTAAGGTGCCAGCTCTCTTTACGTGTCAGTCGACTTCTTGTTTTCCTTCATAAATGTGACATTTTCACCCTCACAAGTGTCTTCTTAATTCCGAATATAATATAATGTGTTTTACAATCAATTAACTTAGAGAACACTTGAGGAAGTTGCATATTCAGGTTTTTCGCCGAGAAATACACTTATTCACCAATCATTAGATTAAAAGAAAATGGACCTACCTCCAAAACGTTTGCTATCATCTGGAACTATTTCACAATTTGCACTACGTCATGTCCTTGAAGTCATCGCGAAGTGGAAAAAAAATCGAGAAAAGTTAATAATACAGAATTCCGTTTCAAGAGAAATCACAGTATTGAATGATTTTTCCTAAGGAAATGTTGTTTTTGATGTAACAGAAACCTTAATATTGTGAATATATATATATTTTTTAAAGCACGAGGCTCGACTTAAATTCAAACAGCTTCTGCTGAAGAATAAAAATAAACATCGATTTTAAATCGTATCGGTGATCCTCACAATGTTTCAAGCATTCTGTTCATAAAAACCTATCGTGCTAGCTCTCTTTACATGTCAGTCGACTTCTTGTCATCCTTCGTGAATGTGACATTTTCACCCTCACAACTGTCTTCTTAGTTCTGAAAATAATATAATGTGTTTTCCAATCAAATTTGTGAACACTTGTGGAAGTTGCATATTCAGTGTTTTCGCCGAGAAATACGCTTATTCAGGCATTATTTGATTAAAAGAGAATGGGCCTACCTACAAAACGGATGCTATCATCCGGAACTTTTTTACAATTTGCACTACTTCTTGTCCTTGAAAACATGGCTAAGGGAAAAAAAATCACGTTGATAATCCAAAATTCCTTCTCAAGAGGAATCACAGAATTGAAAGATTTTACCTAAGGAAATGTGGTTTTTGGTGTAACAGAAACCTTGATTTTGTAATCTTTTTTTTTTTTTTTTTTTTACCCAATGAGACTCGGCGTAATTTTAAACTGCTTGTGTTGGAGAAAAAATATAAAAATTGTTTCGATGATCCTCACAAAGTTTCAAGCTTGCTGTTCTTAAAAACATGACGGTCAGCTCTCTTTACGTATCTGTCGACTTCTTCTTATCCTTCATATATGAGACATTTGCACCCTCACAACTGTTTTCTTTGTACTGAATATAATATAATGTGTTTTACAGTCAACTTTGAGAACACTTTTGGAAGTTGCTTATTCAGCGATTTTGCCGAGAAATACGCTTATTCAGGGATCATTTGATTAAAGGAGATTGGACCCATCTACAAAACGGACGCTTTCAGCCAGAACTTTTCCACAATTTGCACTACTTCTTGTCCTTGAAATCATGGCTAAGGAGGGAGAAAATGACAAATCAGAAGTTAATAATCCAAAATTCCTTCTCAAGAGAAATCACAGAATTGAAAGATTTTACCTAAAGAAATGTGGTTTTTCGTGTAACAGAAATCTTGATATTGTGATTTTTTATTTTTTTACCTCCATGAGGGTTGCCGTAATTTCAAACTGCTTGTGCTGGAGAAAAAAAAATTGTTTCGAAAATTCTCACAATGTATCAAGCTTTTTGTTCTTGAAAACATAAGGTGCCAGCTCTCTTTAGGTGCCAGTCGACTTCT
Organism: Birgus latro; assembly: GCA_018397915.1. Taxonomy (NCBI): domain Eukaryota; kingdom Metazoa; phylum Arthropoda; class Malacostraca; order Decapoda; family Coenobitidae; genus Birgus; species Birgus latro. The sequence continues at coordinate 3,701 of JAGKTI010023483.1, forward strand.
TGTTATCCTTCATAAATGTAACATTTTCACACTCACAACTATCTTCTTAGTTCTGAATATAATATAATGTGTTTTACAATCAACTTTGAGAACACTTGAGGAAGTTACATATTCAGCGTTTTCCCCGATAAATACGCTTATTCAGCCATCATTAGATTAAAAGAGATTGCACCTACCTCCAAAACGAATGCTATCAGATGGAACTATTTCACAATTTGCACTACTTCATGTCCTTGAAGTCACGGCTAAGCGGAAAAAAAAATCGACAAAAGTTAATAATACAGAATCCCGTCTCAAGAGAAGTCACAGTATTGAAAGATTTTTCATAAGGAAATGTGGTTTTTGATGTAACAGAAACCTTAATATTGTGAAAATTTTTTGTTTTTACCGCCACGAGGCTTGACTTAAATTTAAACAGCTTCTGTTGAAAAAAAAAATCGAAGAGTTTAAAAAGTTTCAGTGATCCTCACAATGTTTCAAGTTTTCTGCTCATAAATATCTAAGGTGTCAGCTCTCTTTACGTGTCAGTCGACTTCTTGTAATCCTTCATAAAGGTGGCATTTTCACCTTCACAAGTGTCTTCTTAGATCGGAATATAATATGTGATTTACAATCAAATTTGAGAACACTTGAAGTTGCATATTAATCGTTTTCGCCGAGAAATAAGCTTATTCAGGCATCATTTGATTGAAAGAGAAAGGAATTACCTACAAAACGGATGCTATCAGCCGGAACTTTTTCACAATTTGCACTACTTCTTGTCCTTGAAATCATGGCTAAGGGGAAAAAAAATCTACAAATCAGAAGTTGATAATGCAAAATTCATTCTCTAAAGGAATCACAGAATTGAAAGATTTTACCTAAGGAAATGTGGTTTTTGGTGTAAGAGAAACCTTGATATTTTTTTTTTTACCCCCCTGAGGCTCTACTTAATTTTAAACTGCTTGTGCTGAAGGAAAAAAAATTGTTTCGACAATCCTTACAAAGTTTAAAGATTCTTGTTCTTCAAAACAAAAGGTGCCAGCTCTCTTTACATGTCAGTCGACTTCTTGTTATCCTTCATAAATGTGGCATTTTCACTCTCACAACTGTCTTCTTAGTTCTGAATATAATATAATGTGTTTTACGATCAACTTTGAGAACACTTGAGGAAGTTACATGTTCAGCGTTTTCGCCAAGATGTACGCTTATTCAGCCATCATTAGATTAAAAGAGTTTGGACCTATCTCCAAAACGTATGCTATCTGCTCTAACTATTTCACATTTTGCACTACTTCATGTCCATGAAGTCACGGCCAAGTGTAAAAAAAAAAAGGAGAAAAGTTAATAATAGAGAATTTCGTCGCTCACGAGAAATCACAGTACTGAGAGATTTTACCTAAGTGAATGTGGTTTTTGATGTAACAGAAACCTTAATATTTTGATTTTTTTTTTTTTACCGGCACGAGGCTCGACTTAAATTTAAACAGTTTCTGCTGAAGAAAAAATAAATAAATCGAAGATTTTAAATAGTTTCGGTGATCCTCACAATGTTTCAAGCTTTCTGCTCATAAAAATCTAAGGAGCCAGCTCTCTTTACTTGTCAGTCGACTTCTTGATATGCTTCATAAATGTGACATTTTCACCCTCACAAGTGTCTTCTTAGTTCTGAATATAATATAATGTGTTTTACAATCAACTTTGAGAACAATTGAGGAAGTTACATATTCAGCGTTCTCGCCGAGAAATACGCTTATTCGGCCATAATTAGATTTAAAGAGATTGGAACTACCTCCAAATCGTATGGTATCAGCTGGAACTATTTCACAATTTGCACTACTTCATGTCCTTGAAGTCACGGCTAAGTGGAAATAAAAATCGACAAAAGTTAATAATACAGAATTCCGTCCAAAAAAAAATCACAGTATTGAAAGATTTTTACCTAAGGAAATGTGGGTTTTGATGTAACAGAAACCTTAATATTGTGAATATTTTTTTTTTACAGCCACGAGGCTCGACTTAAGTTTAAACAGCTTCTGCTGAATAAAAAAATAAATAAATCGAATATTTTAAATCGTTTCGGTGATCCTCACAATGTTTAAACCTCTCTGTTCATAAAAACCTATTGTGCAAGCTCACTTTACGTGTCATTCGACTTCTTGTTATCCTTCATAAATGTGACATTTTCACCTTCACAACTGTCTTCTTAGTTCTGAATATAATATGATGTGTTTTACAATCAACTTTGAGAAAACTTTAGGAAGTTACATATTCAGCTTTTTCGCCGAGAAATATGCTTATTCAGGCATCGTTTTTTGTAAAAAAGAGTATGGACCCATCTCCAAAACGGATGCTATCAGCCGGAACTATTTCACAATTTGCACTACTTCATGACCTTGAAGTCACCGCGAAGTGGAAAAAAAAAATCGACATAAGTTACTAATACAGAATTCCGTCTGAAGAGAAATCACAGTATTGAAAGATTTTTCCTAAGGAAATGTTGTTTTTGATGTAACAGAAACCTTAATATTGTGAATATTTTTTTTTTTTTTACCGGCACGAGGATCGACTTAAATTTAAGCAGCTTCTGCTGAAGAAAAAATTAATAAATCGATTTTAAATCGTATCGGTGATCCTCACAATGTTTCAAGGATTCTGTTCATGGAAACCTATGGTGCTAGCTCTCTTTACGTGTCAGTAGACTTCTTGTTATCCTTCGTAAATGTGACATTTTCACCCTCACAAGTCTCTTCTTAGTTCTGAAATTAATATAATGTGTTTTACAATCAAATTTGAGAACACTTGTGGAAGTTGCATATTCAGCGTTCTCGCCGATAAACACGCTTATTCAGGCATCATTTGATTAAAAGAGAAAGGACCTACCTACAAAACGGATGCTATCAGCCAGAACTTTTGACAATTTGCAGTACTTCATGTCCTTGATATCATGGCTAAGGGGGAATAAAATGACAAATCAGAAGTTGGTAATCCAAATTTCCTTCTCAAGAGGAATCACAGAGATCAAAGATTTTACCTAAGGAAATGAGGTTTTGGGTGTAACAGAAACCTTGATATTGTTTTTTTTTTTTTCCCATGAGGCTCGACGTAATTTTTAAACTGCTTGTGCTGGAGAAAAAAAAAATTGTTTCGATGATCCTCACAATGTGTCAAGCTTTTTGTTCTTAAAAGCATAAGGTGCCAGCTCTCTTTACGTATCTGTCGACTTCTTGTTATCCTTCATGTATGTAACATTTTCACCCTCACAAGTGTCTTCTTAGTTCTGAATATAATATAATGTGTTTTACAATGAACTTTGAGAACACTTAAGGAAGTTGCATATTCAGCGTTTTCGCCGAGAAATACGCTTATTCAGGCATCATTTGATTAAAAGAGAATGGACCTACCTACAAAACGGATGCTATCACCCGGAACTTTTTCACAATTTGCACTGCTTCTTGTCCTTGAAATCATGGCTATGGGAATAAAAACAAAAATAGGAAATTGATAATCCAAAATTCCTTCTCAAGAGGAATCACGGAATTGAAAGATTTTACCTAAGAAAATTTGCTTTTTGGTGTAAAGAAACCATGATATTGTGATTATCTTTTTTACCCCCATGAGGCTCGACGTAATTTTAAACTGCTTGTGCTGGAGGAAAAAAAAAATTGTTTCGATGATCCTCAGAAAGTTTCAAGCTTCTTGTTCTTAAAAACATAACGTGCCAGCTCTCTTTACGTGTCAGTCGACTTCTTGTTATCCTTCATAAATGTGACATTTTCACCCTCAAAAGTGTCTTCTCAGTTCTGAATATAATAAAATGTGTTTTACAATCATCTTTGGCAACACTTATGGACGTTGATTATTCAGCGTTTTCGCCGAGAAATACGCTTATTCAGGCATCGTTTGATTAAAAGAGAATGGACCCATCTACAAAACGGATGCTATCAGCCGGAATTATTTAAGAATTTGCACTACTTCATGTCCTTGAAGTCACGGATAAGTGGAAAAAAAATCGACTAAAGTTAATAATACAGAATTCCGTCTGAACAGAAATCACGGTATTGGAAGATTTTACCCAAGTAAATTCGGTTTTTGATGTAACAGAAACCTTAATATTGTGAATATTTTTTTTTTTTTTTTTTTTTACCGCCACGAGGCTAGACTTAAATTTAAACAAATTTTGCTGTAGAAAAAAATTAATAAATAGAAGATTTTAAATCGTTTCTGTGATCCTTACATTGTTTCAAGCTTTCTGTTCATAAAATCCTAAGGTGCCAGCTCTCTTTACGTGTCAGTCGACTTCTTGTTATCCTTCATAAATGTGACATTTTCACCCTCAAAAGTGTCTTCTTAGTTCTGAATATAATATAATGTGTTTTACAGTCAACTTTGAGAACACTTGAGGAAGTTGCATATTCAGCGGTTTCGCCGAGAAATACGCTTATTCAGGCATCATTTGATTAAAGGAGAATGGACCTTCCTACAAACCGAATGCTATCACCCGGAACTTTTTCACAATTTGCACTACTTCTTGTCTTTGAAATCATGACTAAGGGGAAAATAAAAAACAAATTACAAGTTGATTATCCAAAATTCCTTCTCAAGAGGTATCACAGTATTAAAAGATTTTACCTAAGGAAATGTGGTTTTTGGTGTAACAGAAACCTTGATATTGTGATTTGTTTTTTACCCCCATGAGGCTCGAGGTAATTTTAAACTGCTTGTGTTGGAGAGAAAAAAATGTTTCAATGATCATCACACAGTTTCAAGCTTCTTGTTCTTAAAACCATAACCTTCAGCTCTCTGTACGTGTCTGTCGACGTCTTGTTATCCTTCATCTATGTGACATTTTCACCCTCACAACTGTTTTCTTAGTTCTGAGTATAATATAATGTGTTTTACAATCAACTTTGAGAACACTTGTGGAAGTTGCTTATTCAGCGTTTTCGCCGAGAAATACGTTTATTCAGGCGCCATTTGATTAAAGGAGAATGGACCCATCTACAAAACGGATGCTTTCAGCCGGAACTTTTTCACAATTTACACTAATTCTTGTTCTTGAAATCATGGCTAAGGGGGAAAATAATGACAAATCAGAAGTTGATAATCCAAAATTCCTTCTCAAGAGAAATCACAGAATTGAAAGATTTTTCCGAAGGAAATGTGGTTTTTCGTGTAAGAGAATCCTTGATATTGTGATTTTTTTTTTTTTTTTACCTCCATGAGGGTCGACGAAATTTTAAACTGCTTGTGATGAAGAAAAAAAATTGTTTCAAAACCCTCAGAGTGTATCAAGCTTTTTGTTCTTTAAAACATAACGTGCCAGCTCTCTTTAAGTGTCAGTCGACTTCTTGTTATCCTTCATAAATGTGACATTTTCACCCTCACAACTGCCTTCTTAGTTCTGAATATAATATAATGTGTTTTACAGTCAACTTTGAGAACACTTGAGGAAGTTACATATTCAGCGTTTTCGCCGATAAATAGGCTTATTCAGCCATCATTAGATTAAAAGAAATTGGACCTACCTCTAAAACGTATGCTATCAGCTGCAACTATTTCACAATTTGCACTACATGTTCTTCAAGTCACGGCTAAGTGGAAAAAAAAAAATCGGCAAAATTTAATAATACAGAATTCCATCTCAAGAGAGGTCACAGTATTGAAAGATTTTACATAAGGAAATGTGGTTTTTGATGTAACAGAAACCTTAATATTGTGAATATTTTTTTTTTTTTTTTTTTTACCGCCACGAGGCTCGACTTAAGTTTAAACAGCTTCTGTTGAAAAAATAAAAATGAATAAATCGAAGATTTTAAATCGCGTCAGTGATCCTCACAATTTTTGAAGCTTTCTGCTCATAAAAATCTAAGGTATCAGCTCTCTTTACGTGTCAGTCGACTTCTTGCTATCCTTCATAAATGTGACATTTTCACCCTCACTAGTGTCTTCTTAGTTCTGAATATAATATAATGTGTTTTACAGTCAACTTTGAGAACACTTGAAGTTGCATATTCATCGTTTTCGCCCAGAAATACGCTTATTCAGGCATCATTTGATTGAAAGAGAATGGAACTACCTACAAAAAGGATGCTATCAGCCGGAACTTTTCCAAAATTTGCACTACTTCTTGTCCTTAAAATCATGACTAAAAGAAAAAAAAAACCGACAAATCAGAAGTTGATAATGCGTAATTCATTCTCAAGAGGAATCACAGAATTGAAAGATTTTACCTAAGGAAATGTGTTTTTTCGTGTAAGAGAAACCTTGATGCGATTTTTTTTACTTTTTTTTTTTTTTTTACATCCATGAGGCTAGACGTATTTTTAAACTGCTTGTGCTGGAGAAAAAAATATAAAAATTGATTCAATGATCCTCAAAAAGTTTCAAGCTTTTTGTTCTTAAAAACATAAGGTGCCAGCTCTCTTTACATGTCAGTCGACTTCTTGTTCTCCTTCATAAATTTGACATTTTCACCCTCACAACTGTCTTCTTAGTTCTGAATATAATATAATGTGTTTTACAGTCAACTTTGAGAATACTTGAGGAAGTTACATATTCAGCGTTCTCGCCGAGAAATACGCTAATTCAGCCATCATTAGATTAAAAGAGATTGTACCTACCTCTAAAACGTATGCTATCAGATGGAACTATTTCACAATTTTCACTACTTCATGTCCATCAAGTCACGGCTAAGTGGAAAAAAAATCGACAAAAGTTAATAATACAGAATTCCGTCTCAAGAGGTCACAGTATTGAAAGATTTTACATAAGGGAATGTGGTTTTTGATGTAACAGAAACCTTAAAATAGTGAATATTTTTATTACCGCCACGATGCTCGACTTAAATTTAAACAGCTTCTGTTGAAAAAATAAAAATAAATAAATCGAAGATTTTAAATCGTTTCAGTGATCCTCACAATGTTTCAAGCTTTGTGGCCATAAAAGTCTAAGGTGTCAGCTCTCTTTACGTGTCAGTCGACTTCTTGTTATCCCTCATAAATGTGACATTTTCATCCTCACTAGTGTCTTCTTAGTTCTGAATACAATATAATGTTTTTTAAAATTGACTTTGAGAATACTTGAAGTTGCATAATCATCGTTTTCGCTGAGAAATACGCTTATTCAGGTATCATTTGATTGAAAGAGAATGGAACTACCTACAAATCGGATGCTATCAGCCGGAACTTTTCCACACTTTGCACTACTTCTTGTCCTTGAAATCATGGCTAAGAGAAAAAAAAAAGACAAATCAGAAGTTGATAATGCAAAATTCATTCTAAAGTGGAATTACAGAATTGAAAGATTTTACCTAAGGAAATGTGTTTTTTCGTGCAACAGAAACCTAGATATTGTGATTTTATTTTACTTTTTTTTTTTTTTTTTTTTACCCCCAAGAGGCTAGACGTATTTTTAAACTGCTTGTGCTCGATAAAAAAAAATTAAAATTGTTTCACTGATCCTGAAAAAGTTTCAAGCATTTTGTTCTCAAAAACATAAGGTGCCAGCTCTCTTTACATGTCAATCGACTTCTTGTTATCCTTCATAAATGTGTCATTTTCACCTTCACAGCTGTCTTCTTAGTTCTGAATATAATATAATGTGTTTTACAATCAACTTTGAGAACACTTGATGAAGTTACATATTCAGCGTTCTTGCCGAGAAATACGCTGATTCAGCCATCATTAGGTTAAAAGAGATTGAAACAAAAATGATGCTATTAGCCGGAACTTTTCCAAAATTTGCACTACTTCTTGTCCTTAAAATCATGGCTAAGAGAAAAAAAAACGACAAATCAGAAGTTGATAATGCGAAATTCATTCCCAAGAGGGATCACAGAATTGAAAGATGTTACCTAAGGAAATGTGTTTTTTCGTGTAAGAGAAACCTTGATCCGATTTTTTTTTTTACTTTTGCTTTTACTGCGTGTCAGTCGACTTCTTGTTATCCCTCATAAATGTGACATTTTCACCCTCACAAGTGTCTTCTTACTTCTGAATATTATATAATGTGTTTTACAATCAACTTTGAGAACATTTGAGGGAGTTGCGGATTCAACGTTTTCGTCTAGAAATACGCTAGTACAGGCATCATTTGATTAAAAGAGAATGGACCTACCTACAAAACGGATGCTATCAGCCGGGAATTTTTCACAATTTGCACTACTTCTTGTCCTTGAAATCATGGCTAAGGGGGAAAAAAAACGACAAATCAGAAGTTGATAATGCAAAATTCCTTCTAAAGAGGAATCACAGAATTGAAAGATTTTATCTAAGGAAATGTGGTTTTTGGTGTAACAGAAACCTTGATATTTTTTTTTTACCCCCCTGAGGCTCGACAAATTTTAAACTGCTTGTGCTGAAGGAAAAACAAAAAAATGTTTTGACGATCCTTACAAAGTTTCAAGCTTCTTGTTCTTAAAAACAAAAGGTGCCAGCTCTCTTTACGTGTCAGTTGACTTCTTGTTATCCTTCATAAATGTGACATTTTCACCCTCACAACTGTCTTCTTAGTTCTGAATATAATATAATGTTTTTTACGATCAACTATGAGAACATTTGAGGAAGTTACATATTCAGCGTTTTCGCCAAGAAATACGCTTATTCACCCAACATTAGATTAAAAGAGATTGGACCTACCTCCAAAACGTATGCTATCAGCTGGAACTATTTCACAATTTGCACTACTTCATGTCTATGAAGTCACAGCCAAGTGGAAAAAAAAAACGACCAAAGTTAATACCAGAGAATTTCGTGTCTCAAGAGAAATCACAGTACTGAGAAATTTTACCTAAGTACATGTGGTTTTTGATGTAACAGAAACCTTAATACTGTGATATTTTTTCTTTACCGGCACGAGGCTCGGCTTAAATTTAAACAGTTTCAGCTGAAGAAAAAATAAATAAATCGAAGATTTTAAATAGTTTCGGTGATCCTCACAATGTATCAGGCTTTTTGTTCATAAAAACCTAAGGTGCCAGCTGTCTTTACGTGTCAGTCGACTTCTTGTTATGATTCATAAACGTGACATTTTCACCCTCACAACTGTCTTCTTAGTTCTGACTATAATATAATGTGTTTTACAATCAACATTGAGAACACTTTTGGAAGTTGCTTATTCAGCGTTCTCGCCAAAAAATACGCTTATTTAGGCATAGTTTCATTAAAAGAGAATGGACCCATCTTCAAAGCGGATGCTATCAGCCGGAACCATTTCACAATTTACACTACTTCATGTCCTTGAAGTCACGGCTAAGTGGAAAAAAAATCGACAAAAGTTAATAATACAGAATTCCGTCTCAAGAGAAATCACAGTATTGAAAGATTTTTCCAAAGGAAATGTGGTTATTGATGTAACAGAAACCTTAATATTGTGAATATATATATATTTTTTTAACCGGCACGAGGCACGACATAAATTTAAACAAATTCTGCTGTAGAAAAAAATAAATTAATCGAAGATTTTAAATCGTTTCGGTGATACCCACAATGTTTCAAGCATTCTGTTCATAAAAACCAAAAGTGTCAGCTCTCTTTATGTGTCAGTCGACTTCTTATCCTTCATAAATGTGACATTTTCACCCTCACAACGATCTTCTCAGATCTGAATATAATATAATGTGTTTTACAATCAACATTGAAAACATTTGAGGAATTTACATATTCAGCGATTTCGCCGAAAAATACGCTTATTCAGTCATCTATAGATTAAAAGAGATTGGACCTACCTCCAAAACGTATGCTATCACCTGCAACTATGTCACAATTAGCACTACTTCATGTCCTTGAAGTCACGGCTAAGTGGAAAAAAAAAACGACTAAAGTTAATAATACAGAATTTCGTCTCAAGAAAAATCACAGTATTGAAAGACTTTTCCTAAGGAAATGTGGTTATTGATGTAACAGAAACCTTAATAGTCTGATTTTTTTTTTTTTACAGCCACGAGGCTCGACTTAAATTTAAATAGCTTCTGCTGAAAAAAAATAAATCGAAGATTTTAAATCGTTTCGGTGATCCTCACAATGTTTCAAGCTTTCTGTTCATAAAAACCTAAGGCTCTAGCTTTCTTTACGTGTCAGTCGACTTCTTGTTATCCGTCATAAATGTGACATTTTCACCGTCACAAGTGTCTTCTTAGTTCTGAATATAATATAATGTGATTTACAATCAATCAACTTTGAGAACATTTGAGGGAGTAGCATTTTGAGCGTCTTCGCCGAGAAATACGCTTATTCAGGCATCATTTGATTACAAGAGAATGGAACTACCTACAAAAAGAATGCTATCACCCGGAATTCTTTCACACTTTGCACTACTTCTTGTCCATGAAATCATGGCTAAGGGTGAAAAAAAAAAAACGATAAATCAGAAGATGATAATTCAAAATTCCTTCTGAAGAGGAATCACAGAATTGAAAGATTTTACCTAAGGAAATGTGGCTTTTGGTGTAACAGAAACCTTAAAATTGTATTTTTTTTTTTTTTTTATCCCCATGAGGCTCAACGTAATTTTAAACTGCTTGTGCTGGAGAAAAAAAAATTGTTTCGATAATCCTCACAAAGCTTCAAGCTTTTTGTTCTTACAGACATAAGATGCCAGCTCTCTTTACGTGTCAGTCGTCTTCTTGTTATTCTTCGTTAATGTGACATTTTCACCCTCACAAGTGTCTTCTTAGTTCTGAATATAATGTAATGTGTTTTATAATAATCAACGTCGAGAACACTTGTGGAAGTTACATATTCACCGTTTTCGAAGAGAAATATTCTTATTCAGCAATCAGTAGATTAAAAGAAAATGGACCTACTTCCAGAACGTACGCTATCAGCTGGAACTATTTCACAATTTGCACTACTTCATGTCCTTCAAGACATGGCTAAGTGGGAAAAAAAATCGACAAAAGTTAATAATACAGAATTCTGTCTCAAGTGAAATCAGATTTAAAAGATTTTTGCTTAGGAAATGTGGTTTTCGATGTAACAGAAACCTTAATACGGTGAATATCTATCTATCTATCTATCTAACTATCTGTCTATCTATCTATCTATCTATCTATCTATCTATCTATCTATCTATCTATCTATCTATCTATCTATCTATCTATCTAACC